>CM046031.1:6482489-6595699 GCA_025215565.1 Flaveria ramosissima
AAATATATAATTTATTTAAGATTTTACTCATTAATCTCAATGTTCACTGATCATATTTTTCTAACTAACTTCATGTACTTTGCATTTTAGTTTCCATGCATTAAGTTTATTAATTATATTTAATCATATGAAAAAGTAAATATTTATAGAACTAGTTTTGAAAAAAGGTGATGATAAAATATATAAAATTTGTATGAGATTTTACTCGTCAGTCTAAAAGTTTTACCGATCAAATTCTCCTAATGCATTGATTCGTTGTTTTATTATGCCTCCTAGTTGTTTTTTAACGCATCTACCTTCTTGTAATAACCACGTGACATAACTTAATGATGTAAACTAATGACCGTTAGACTAAATGACTAAAGATAAAACAAACCATATACATAAAGTTTGTCCAGTGTAATTATAAAAGATAAATATTGAAAAGTGAAATTAGTTATAAAGATAAAGGTCCTTTTGTGTAATACTTCAAAATCAATTATAGATTTGCATTCCTAAAACATATAAATTACATATTTATTAGTTTTATTAAAAAGAAAGTTAAAAAACGCCTATTTTATCTTTATTTTTACTAAGATGCTTTTACATATTTATCTTCTTAAGAATATTAATTACATAATCTCTAAGTTTAAGTCTTCTTTATTGTGACACCCTAAACAAAGCTCATATCGGGCGTGGACATGAGAGACTCTTGGTTCATAAGAAATGTCTTGCCTTTAATATCACCAATGCATTTTGTGCGTATTGACTGTGGATGAGAAGAGAACTACACAATTAAGCGTGCTCAGTTGGCAGTAATCAAGGGAT
This sequence comes from Flaveria ramosissima, assembly GCA_025215565.1. Classification (NCBI taxonomy): domain Eukaryota; kingdom Viridiplantae; phylum Streptophyta; class Magnoliopsida; order Asterales; family Asteraceae; genus Flaveria; species Flaveria ramosissima. Next base: position 6,483,297 of record CM046031.1, read on the forward strand.
GGGTGACCTCCCTGGGAAGTTTTCCTTGGACAACCAAAAACAAATCCATGAGCTACTCGTAGGCGAAGCAGACAATATTGGTGGTACGAGAGGCCGGATCTTACAAATGTTATCAGAGCCACTCTTGTGCCGTTCAAGATGGTGGGACAAACCTCATCAAGGGTGGTGAATCCCCAGGGTATTAGGAGTGACACCTTAGGCATAATATTGTTTAATTTATTTTTAGATTAAAATAGTTTTTTAACAAATTAAAAAAGATGTCTTTTTATTAATGTGATTTCTAAAGATATAAATTTTTTTTTAAAATAAGATAATTTTATATATCATCAAACTTTTTTAAAAATATAAAATATTATAGAATTGGTGTTTTTAAGAAGTAAAATTTGTATAAACAAAAATTAATTAAAATTGAGATTTATAGTAAGATTTCAATCATATCTTATTTAAAATTGAGATTAATTAAATTTTTTAATATCATATTTTATTTAAAACATTTGTTTAGAAACAAAATTTTCATTCTATTAAAAAAAAGATTTCAATCATATCTTATATTCAAATATTGATTTCTAATTAATAAATTTATATTTTATTTAATATTTTTTACTCAACCCGTGTAATAAATGTGTTTACTAAATCTAGTTACCTTATGATAAGGGCAAACCTTAGGTCAGGTAAAAAAACATTAGAATAAATTTACTTTTTACTTTAGAGTAGAAGTAGATTATGATGGTTCAATAAAATTTCTAGTTTTCAAAAAATCAAAAAATATGTTACATGCTTTGTATATATTTAACACGCTCTAAAAAGTGTTATTACTATTATTATTATTATTATTATTATTATCCGTTGAGGCGTAGACCATTAAAATGCTTCAAATTTTGCTATGATAGATATAATTGTTCTTAACGGACCCACTTCATTTTGTTTCATATTCTGAATCCGTTTCCAAGTTGAAAAAACTTTTTTTTTTTGTTTTTGTTTTTGTTTTTGTTTTTGTCATAGTTTGAATATATTCCAAATTGCATTATTATTTATCCTTTTGGAGGAAACTTGTCAAAAGTGGCAACACGTATTGCAAATAGATCGTCATGTAAGCTATAAAAAGTCATAAAGTAGGACACCTAATCTTGAATAAACATCCATTAAACGGACGTAATTATTGACATCTTGTGTTTTCCACACGCACTTTCGAACCTACTGTACGGACGTTGTGTGTGAAGAAGAAGAATATCAATTGGTGATTTTTTTTAAATTGATGCTTTATGCTGTCATTTACTTTTTTCTATTTCTAATCTTTTGCATACACCATCCATCCGTTTAAGATAAGCACACATTTAAAAGAACTTTGAATTTTCTATGTTAAGGCTACTTGTTGTGGGGCGAGAAAGGTGGGGCGCGACCCATGTGGGCTGGCCCACCTTGGTCGTGAACAGCGCAACAGAGTGGCACGAGCAGGAGCGTATTGTTGGGGGGGGGGGGGGGGGGGGGGGTGAGGGGCATCGCGGTTGGAAGAAGACGTGGGTTTGTGGGTTTTCAAAAAATAGCCGTTAAGGCTTTATGTTTTTACCCTATATATACATATTCAAATTTTATACAAACCATTCTATTTCATTCTCTCTCTCTCTCTACATTTTATAAAAATTTACACTGTCTCAACCATGGAATGGAGTTCCTTTCATCCGAATAAGAAGAGTTGATGATCTCGTATTAGACTAGTATTTGTATTGTTTTTTTTAGAGCTTAACTAATGTGTTTTCTTATATGTTTTATGTTTTTAATAAATTTTATCTTATTATAATGTTTAATTTTATATTAATGTTGTATATTTAAAAAATAAATTGAATTATTTAAGAAATTTGTTAGATCCCCTGATCACCTGATCCACAATATGGTTAGGCTATTTGATCAAGGGCTCTATCAAGTATCCAATAAACGACACATGTCACAATATTACAGAATAACTCCACTCGGGTTATATCCCACAACACATAGCCTAAAAATCTTCATATATATGGCCTATGGGTATTGTTTATATCTATAAAGAAAATCACATAAATAATGAAACCGATATAATGTTATGTTGTGTTATTACTCTTAAAGAAAAACTTCATTTAAAAATGGATATATTTCATATATGTATGTGCTTTGAAACATTCTAATGTGTGTATTACAAATAAAAAAAGCACAAGCTTGAAAAGTTAGTAATACGTCGTAATGAAAACTTAATTAGTAAAGTTTTAATCTTTTGTAATAACTTTGGATATTGATATCTTTTAAGTTATAAAACATGTCATTTTGTCTTTGGTTCTATAATAGTAACACATGATCCTATTCTAGGTTAGGATGTTAGAGCATTCACAATCCAACCTCATTTTTATAATTACAATAAAAACCGTTATTTTTTTCTCTCCCTTCTAATTAAATAATATTTTTCATACTTTTATCATTATATTTTCTCTCTCATCCACTTACAATCATTTTAAAAAATATTAAAAAATTTATGGGGGTTGTACTATGTTTTCTATATTTTCTCAAATATGAGGAAACAAGGTACAACCCCCATGAATTCCCCATCTTTTTCACTCACAACCACTTACAACCATCCCTTATAATATAAAGCACCCACTCACATAAAAATGAGGAACGGGCTGTGAACGCTCTTATATACGTAGAGGTGGAATTCAAGTTTTTCAACTAATAGGTCACAACTGTATATTTACTAGTCTCACTTCAACTTTTTTTTATGGATGATAATTTTACGAAAAACTTCACATAATGATAATCAAAATTTTCTCAAGTGTTTTATTATAGTCATTAAAATTTTGTGTTTATCTAAATCATTCAATTTTCATACTGTGTTCCAATCTTAAGTAATATTTCTACATATGTTTAAAATTTTAAAATTAATTTAAGCAGATGGAACATATAAGTATTTTGATTACAATAAGTGTACTTATTTTCTTTCTATCAAATAAAGTTTGAATTATGAGGTAATAGTGAAGTTTGAAGCATGTAATATTTTTCATTATAAGTAAAATTTGAATTAGAAGGTAACAATGAAGATGAAACATGTAGGAATTTTAATTACTAATAAGTAAAATTTAAATCAAGGGGTAATAGCGAGGAGAAACATTTCATAACTTTATGTAAAAATTGGATACAAATGATCACTATTTAATAAACAAAATTTATATATGTTTCATTTGGATAACTTAGTTTAAAATTTATTTATCATTTATAAACTTATTTCATAAGATTGGAATACCAAGTAAAAGTGGAATGAATTTACAAAGGAAAAAACTTTAAGTGACTTTAAAAAATACTTAAAAACTCAGTTTAATTTTAATAGGGAAAGGTTATAGTAAGAAAGATGTTTGATCTAAAAAGCATAAGAAGGATTGTGGGTTTGATACGTGTCATTTTATTGTTTTAAATATGAGAGCATTTTGGTCATGAAGTCAAATATGACAGCTCATTGTGTCTTATACGTTCATTGTGTCAAATATCAGTTCATTGTATCATATATTTTACATCATTTGTTATGTGTATTAATCATTGTGTTTTACGTTTTAGATCATTTTATGTTATTTTTGTCATTGTTTTTATAGATTATAAAATTGTTATCTTTCATTGTGTTTTGCAACTAGAAGACATAATGATATACTTTCACCGATATATTTTTCAAAACACATAGTGTTTAAGATAATACAATGTGTTGTTTTTGTTATTATTTTTAATAGATTATATAAACTTGTTGTTATTAATTATTGTGTTATATCATTAGAAGTACACAATGATGTTATTTTATCAATGTATTTTTTAAAACTCATAGTATTTAACGTAACACAATAATGATCAATAGACACAATTAGATATTACGTTATTTTGTTATTGTTTTTAATGTATTAGACCAATTAGTTTATCTTTAGTACAATAAACTGTACTAAAGATACAATTACGAGATATGAGCTTAAAAAACGTAATTTTTTTATCTTTTTATATAACAATATTGTGCTCATTTTAAAGATTAAAAAACGCTCTTTTTTATGGTGTGATTTTTATAAAAAATAATATCGTCATAAAAGTTATGAACGTTTAAAAATTGAAGGAAATTGCAAAAAGTTAACAAAAATGACTATTTCTAAAATACCCATCAAAAAAACTTTTTCCAACAAATTGATCCCAAACACTGATTAAAAAGATAGATGGTTGAAATTACTTGTTATACTTTTTAGTATTAAAAGCTTTTGTATTCGAACCTAATCCATATTAATATTATGTAAAGTTACCCGTATAGTTAAACTATCTAAAATTATGACATTAGATTTATTGTAAAAAAATATTGACCGTTCCAAGAGCCAAAAGACGCTTACTGGTTTCGCAGAAGAATATACAAATATTTTTTAAACGGATTTTTTATTATTTTTATATCAGAGAGAATAAAGGGATTTCTTTTCAAGGAATATCTTGTGATTATGAATTTTAACAAAAGGAAGACAAGCCGCCTCGTGCTTTTCTTTTTCCTCTTTTTTTCTTTGAACACTTTATATGTTTCTTATATGTATTTACAATATATTAAAGTTTTAACTAAAACAATTCTTATACAAGGTAAGCTTACAAAACAATATTTAATGTAAACAGTGAAATATGAATTTTAGTTTTAACATGTGTTATTCTATTGTTTTTAAATATGAGAACAATTTTTAAACGTGTCAAATGCATCAGGTCATATTTTCTAATACGTTAGGTCATTGTATTAAATATTAGATTATTGTGTTAAATAGTTTTCATTATTTGTTATATTTTAGCATTGTGTTTTTTGTTTTAGATCATTCGTGTTAACTTTGTCATTGTTTTTTTATATATTATATATTTGTTATTACTTTATCATTGTGTTTATAATTAGAAGTACACAATAATGTATGTTCACAATATGTTTTTTTTAAAACTCACGGTGTTCCGGAAAAAAAAATGATAGCAGAAAAACAAAAAGAGAGATTTATCATTGTCTTTTATGTTCTATATCATTTTGATTCATTTTGTTATTGTGTTTTACATATTAAAAAAATATAACAATGATATTTCACAATTATATAGTTTTTAAATTCATCATTTTAGGAAAATACAATAGTGTTAGAAAAACACACTAACAAACAAAAAAATGGATGAACTACATTAAAGACGTACACGATGACGAACAAAACTCATATAACTCAAAAATGCCTTTTTTATCTTTTAATATAACGATACTCTACTCGTTTTAAAGATAAAAGAATTCGCGCTTTTGTGATGTAATTTTGTTAAATAAATAGTATCATATATAAAAGTTATGAACATTTAAATAATATAAGAGAATATGAAAAAAATAAAAGAAAATGATCATGCCTAAAATACTCTTTAATTTCCCTATAATTAATAAAATTGATTGTTAAAATTATCTCTTATACTTATTAAATTTAGTACCTTTTTATTTAAATTCTTGCCTTTTATTTATATCGGTATATTGTCATCCGACTAAGTTTTATGCTCAATTTATTTATTATAAATGTTAAAAGAATCGATGATAAAGAATATATGCAAACTTAATTTTAGGCTTTCAAGACGTGATTTCTCAATTGGCAGAAAGATTTGACATAGAATATAAAATGTTTGTTTTTGAATTTTGTATCATGAAAGTGACTATTTACCTCAATAAATTGCTATTATGATATTTTTTAAATTCAACACAATTGGCCGCTTCTCAAAGAATACACACATAAACACGTAATATAATTTGACTTTTCTATTTTCTTTTTGACAGCGATTACTAAATTTTGTATGATAAAAACATCATAACTTGGATCATATAGAAATTAACATTCAATATTTTTTCTATATATTTTAATCGTAAGATAGTACTTAACCATCATGATATTCTTTAATACTTAAGGAGTGTGTTATTAGAATGAAAGATGATAAAAATGAATTTCTAGAAAGTCGAGTCATTGATTTCATTAAATAAATATGATTATTAATTTGATGACAACATAGTGTTTGGTATAAAGTTAATTATGTTTTGAAAAGGAAACAAAATATATGAATTATGGTTACAAAGTATCAATTTTTATTTACCCTGTCGTCTTTTTTTTGTTTTTGTACTACGCGATGAATATTCATCTGGTTTCACCGCTCACAATCACACATCATCACATCCCTCCAATCACCACCCTCCATCTCATCTCCTCATTTGTTCTCCATTTGTAACCAACCTAACCCTAAACAACCAACATAAAAGTTTTTTCAAAGGCTATAACGATAACTTGTTGTCAGTATAGAGATGAACATCTTAAAAACCCTAAATAGTTGTCGATGTAAGCCTTTATTTTAAAAAATAAATTATTATTTCTAATCTGAAAATAATTTTACTGACAACTCTATAGGCGACGATTTTTATATGCTATAGTGACTGACATATTATTGTCACTATAGCTCTGAAACCTTATAGTGCATTGATTGTTTGTGAAAAGGTAGTGGTGGCCTTGTATTTTGACGCTTATGTGTATAGTGTGTTTATGGATTGAACTTAGTAAGTACATCACGTGTATTTCAATACGTGCATGTTAACACACATGTTTGTTTTATTTCATGCACATCTTCATGCATATTTTTTCTTTTTGTTATGCGAGTAACTATGTTATTGCTTCAAGCACATGTGCATGTCACGAGAAACTTTAGTGGGTGAAATTTCCAAATTTAACTATTGGGTTTGAAATGTAATAATTTTCGATCAAAATAAAAATACCATGATCAACACAACAGTACTGTAAGAAATCAAAATCAACACATTTCTATGGATCGGTAGGATTGGTCAAATTGGGGTAATATGGTGTTGAATTTCGATAGTATGTAATACGTTTTTCTTGCTTTGTAACTTCCGGGCCATATCTTCTTATTCTAATAAAAAGGTAACTAGAATTGTCACATGTCATAAAATGATAACTAGAGATGTCACATGACAACACTACATTCACTCTTAACAAAATTTTCCCGCTTCTCTCTCTTATTAAATAACTCAATTAATTACTAATTATTATTTAATTCTAATTTTTGATTATAAGCTATTTTTAAAAAGATTAAGAAATAGATCTTTTTGTTAATGTTTATTTCTAGAGAAACAAATTTTTATAAAAAGAAATTTTTCTACAACGTACACATAGTTTTTATAAAACATGAAATATTTTAAAAAGGACATTTTTTTAAATATGTTTTGTTTTGAAACGAAATGTTTGATTTATTTTTTAGTAAAAACAAAGAAAGTATAAAAATAAATTTTAAAAAGTTGATATCATTGTTTTATTACTTGTAATACTTACTCATACATAATTTAAATCACATATTATTTAATAATTAATAAATTTTATTATATTTAATATTTTATTTATTCAACCCGTGTAATACACGGGTTCACTAAAGCTAGTTTAGACTATTAGTGTAAAACCCGTACTAAACAAGATGAATGAAAAAATTTAAAATAATAATTATTTATTAGAGTTTAAAATTATAAAATAACTTTTTGAGATAACATATGATTAAAATTACGTAAAATCAACCTTTTTAGGTATTATAACAATAACAACATATTTTCAAACTTCTTTTTAGAAAAATTGTTTTTTAAACACTCCAAATTTTTTTAAAAATTATTTTTTAAACATTTTCACTGTTTAAAAGTTTTTTGTATACAAAAACCTCATTCATAAAGTTTTATTTTTATAAAAAATTGTTATTATAGTAAAAAACATTTTTTAAATTTATCAAAAAATATGTTTTATATTATTGAGAATATATAAATAATCGTTAGCATTTAATGTATTATTAAAGGGTTAATTTTTATTTTAGTAATGACATGTGTCTATATTCTAAGTAAAGTGTAGGTGGCTAATGTAACGCATTTTGATTTATCAGTATAAGTCGTTTTTTATTATTAATTTATTTATAAAATCCTCCCTGCCGTTAGAAGTTTTTGCTGTGCATTAGGAGTTTTCTACAAGTTATATATTCTAATCAAGTATTATCTTAATTAAATACTTAAGTATATAATTACTAAATATAATAGTAGTAGTAGTAATAAGAATAATAATAATATTAATAATAATGATAATAATTATAATAATAATAATAATAATAATAATAATAATAATAATAAAATAATAATAATACTAACAATAATAATATTTAAGACAAGGTCGGGTAAATTTACGCTTTTCAAAAGAGATTTGATGACACACCACATCGCGCGGGACAACATACTAGTATTGCTTGTAACCATCTTTTTATTAATATATATATATATATATATATATATATATATATATATATATATATATATATATATATATATATATGTATGTGGATGCATGCATATGTGTGAATCTGATTCTGTACTTGTAAATATTTATACCGACATCATATTCTGTATGTCAACACATAATCCTTCTATATGTGACGTATGTGATCTATGTATGTATGCATGGCATATGTATGTTAAGTTATAACGTATTGTAAGATTTATTTCTTACATTACGCATAGTGCAAGACTTTTAAACTTTAAATATAGTTTTTAACAATAATATTATACTACCATTTATTATCTTATCTTGTACTTGTAAATATTTTCACATATACCATATTCGTAAGAGACAATCACCAATGTTAATAGAATGTTTAAGAGGCCGGCCATGTGTTTTCAATATACTTTTAAAGATTGTGTTTTCCATGTATAAAAACAATACAAGTACATGAACCGAATAACAAAAAGGTCAAACTGAATAACATATTGGTCAAAAGCGTTTAAGTTTATTGTTTAAGCTACTAATAATCATCTAGAATGAGAATCTACACATACATTGTTTAACACCAAAATTCAAAAAGAAAAGAAAAGAAAGGTAGTAGCTTTTTCTTTATAGACTTAGAATCTAAAACTAAGGTGGGAAGTAAAGTTCAAAAATATGAATACCACCTACTTGTGATGCCAAATTTAGGTCAATTAAAGGGACATGAATAAGGTATCAAAGCACAAGTGTATATCAAGGGACCAAGATATGAACTATGAAGCATGTTGAATATCAAAAGGCGAAAGGTCGAATGAACCTAATATTATGAGGATGCGATTATGATTTTATTAAGGGACTTTGAGAGCGATGGTACCAAAATCGCTCGGCTAAGAGTTAGTGTAGAACATTTTTTTTTCACACATAATAAGATCAAAACATACGTTTCCAAAAAAAGCCAATTTTTATATGACAAATTCATGTGAATTACGATATCCTTTGGTTCTGCCAATTTTTTCTAGTGTTTCCTTTAATCACTAGGTGATGCGTGGGTAGTTCTAAAAATCATCAAACCACCTTTTTACTAGTAGACAATACATGTGGATACATGTGGATGTATTTTGATATAGTTTTTTTTAAACGTTTAGATATTATACTATCAGGTTTCACCTAATTCACATTAACCTAAATTACAACATCAAATAATAGGTGTGGTTCGAATCTCTAATTTCATGTTGAGCTTCACAATAACTACTAATTAATAATGAATTTATCATTACACCCCACCAATATTTTCAGAACTGGATCGGACGTCAAACCGTACACCTTACTGATCCGGTGGTCGGACCGGATTTAAAAACCAGATGACGTCATAAATATATATATAGGATATATATAGTTATATTTAATTCAATATAAGTAATTTATGTGTGTATTTTATAGTCCGAAAAACCAAAAAACTAAAAAAAAAACAAAATCTGGTCCGACCACGGTCCGGTTCCCAGTCCCACTACTAATTCAGGACGAACCAGCCCGATCGAACCCCTCCAAAACAAACCAACCCCTCTGATTCCCAGTCGGACCGGTTGGACCGGCTGGTCCTATCCAGTATTTAAAACATTGCACCACACACCCACGTAATAATATGTGATGAATTTTTTTTATTATACAATTTTTCACTCACTACAATTAATAATTAACAAATTAATAACAATAATTCAAAAGTCCAAAACCAGAAGCTTGTACTTCACACTGTTTATCTTTATCATATTTCTTGCAACGAATTAATAAAATTTCAGTACATGTTTGAAAATCATGGAACCATCGAAACCAACCACGTGTACATCCCTTTGGTGTCAACATCCGACCCGTTCTTCCATTTACGAATTCACCGACGCTTTGCAGCGACCAAGAATATTCAAATCAGTTTAAATCACATAATCTCAATTACATATCTATTTGTCAGTGTTTTGAAAACCGGATCAGACCAGCCGGTTCAAATGGTTTGACCGGGAATTGGAGGGGTGCTCGAACCGGTCTGCATCGGTTCGGTTTGGAGATGTTTGACCGGCTGGTTCGTCTCGAATCGTTACCATAAATTGTTAAGTTTTATGGGGTATATAACTATAAAAAACACATATAAGTCGCTTTACCATACACACACGTTAATGTAAACTCAAATATGTGTAGAATTCTGTATTCCTGAATCGTAATACTAAACTATACATACACAAATTATAATTAACTACATTTTATAAAGAGAGGTCAGATTAATTTTAACTCAATAAATGTTTACATACACTATCAACTTTGAGCTTATTTTCCTACAACGATTCTTTAATAATTGAGAGTTAACATTCGTTAGTAATTTTGATAAAATGAGGCTAACTTTGAGCCATTTTTCAACTCCGTCGTCGTCCAGCCTCCACCAGGTCTGTTTTTTAATGTTTAGCTTTCATCGTCACCTAAAATCAACCCCAACGAGTCAATTGGTTCGGATTAGGAGGTGGAGATTAATAAGTTTTAAGGTGCAGAAGTTTTAGAATGATGGACATAATAGTAGATTTCAACTTTCGGCTAGCTTACTGTTTTGGCCACATAAGTAGTCCATATCACAAAAAATACTAACAGAGTTAATTCTCAGTTTGTAAGAGATCGTTGGAGAAAGATAAGCTTAAAGTTGGAAGCGCGCGTAAACAATTTCTGAGTTGGGATTAATACCGCTCAATAAATGAAAGTTGGGTTTATTAAAATCCAATAACCCTTTTTTTAGTTTTTTTGGCTTTTCTTATTGTATTTTTAAATTATTAGCTTGCAACGTGCAAGAAGTAATGCTATATTTTTTTATCTACGTTTTAATCTTCAAAATCGGTACTCCGTACCTTTTTTTTAATGTATTTAACCACATTACATATCATAATCTCACAATATGCATAACAAAATTCACAAACATACCCTTAACCACACTAATGTCATTATACGACCGCGCCGTCTCGTACGGTTCTATATTTCTAGTTTAATATGTAAAACATGGCACATGGTAATACTATATTATTGTAGTACAATATATAATATAAAATATATAAATCACGGAATATGCTCACAACCATATATACATCTTTCACGTGGTTAAATGGCTATAAATACAAGCCACAATCCACAAGTCCCTACACACATAAACACAAATCCAAGAAGCCCTCACCATGGCTTCAACCATACTAGCAAACATGATCATGATGCTATTATTATCATGTAACTTGATCACAATATCAAAAGCTCAAACCCCGATGCCGCCGCCAGCAGCGGGGTTGTCATATACGTTCTATCAGAATACTTGCCCGCAGCTCGAGTCGATCATACAACAAAACCTTCGATCCGTCTTCGCATCGGATATTGGCCAAGCTGCTGGCTTGCTTCGACTTCACTTCCATGACTGCTTTGTTCAAGTACGTTTGTTTCTTTTTGGTTTTATTTTTATACATGTATTTTTGGAAGATGGTATATAATTTATGTTTATATTTGGCTTATTGCTTTGACTTTACTTCCATGATTGCCTATATTTGTTAGATTTTATTTCTAATTTTAGTACTCGATCCTTTTTTTGTGTCCATCTTTGTTAAGTAATTTTAGTCAAGAGAGTTTTTTTTTTTTATGTTGCGTCTAAATAAATGTAACTATTAACTAACACTGGTTATAGTAAATTAGATTCATTTGATAACACATAAATATTTTTAAAACTACAAGAACCCCTACCAATAACATATTTTCTTTTATATTTTATTAATGATGGAAATATAATGTATATTGTTGTCCCATGGAATTCAAAAAGAAAAATAATGAACAAAATGCATTTATATAATATAAATTATACTGTTTACATACGTGTAGGTAACAACTAAAAGTTCTAAAACAAATAAAAAAAATTATCTTGATGATTTTTTATGTATGTAATCTTACACGTCTGTATATAGAAGTACAAAATTTAAAAAAATTAAACTATTGATAAAAGTTATTACAACTTTAAAAACATGTGAGTTCTTGAATGATCATAAATGATCGCTGCTAATATTCTTCCATGATTTTTTAAATTTAAACAAATTGTGGCGATATCGTTGCCGCTAATAACGGTAATAGAACGCAACAAATTAATAGCGGCGACTTGTCGCCGCTAAAAGTATTATCAACGATTTTGACCTTGTCAGCAATGATCGAAAATTTTCTATTGAACCTAGTTATAGCATTAGATACAACTCAAGTCGATATAAGTGCATTTTATCAGCATATTCTAAGATAAAAATACCGTATCCCCTTGTTCATGTTTGTGAATCAAAAAATGTAAATTTGTATAGTTGAAAGAAAAAGTTTCTATCTCACATTGACGAGAGAATGAAGTAATGTAATAGATGATGTTTTGAAAATAAAAAATTCATATCAATTCTCTTTTAAAATAATCTTTTAACGGGTCTAAAGTCCAACGTTTCATATGTTATAAATTTGTAGTTTAAAACATATATAAATTCTAAAATTGTTTTATACAGTATAATTATACGGGATAATTTAAATAAAAATGCTTTTAAAACTAAAAATTATAATAAGTAATCTTAATGTTTAATTTACTTAATCATTGATTAAGATTAAATTGTAAGAAATAAGTTTGTTAGAGGGATATTTTAGCCATAACTGTTTTTGTTGATTTTTTTAGTTCCTCTATTTTTTTAAACGTTCATAACTTTCATATACGACATTATTTTTTTTGTTATAAAAACTACACCATTAAAATGAGCGTTCTTGACTTTAAAAATGAGTACAATATCGTTATATAAAAAGATAGTAATTATTTGATGTTCTAAGCTCATATTTTTTTTAAATATTCATAACTTTCATATAAAACATAATTTTTTATTATAAAAACTGCACCATAAAATGAGCGTTTTTTATCTTTAGAAATGAGTACAATATTGTTATATAAAAATAATAATTATTTGATGTTCTAAGCTTATATGATTCTACTCGTCATAATGTCTTTAGTGCAATTTATTATGTTTTTCTATTAGTTATTGTGTTTTTCTAAAACGATGATATCTAAAAATATAAAGGTCAAATAACACTATTTTATATTTTTAGTATGTAAAACACAAATAAACTAATATATTAAAAACAATGATATGATAACATAAAATAATATAAAACAAAAATACAATGATAAAATGTTTTATTGTATTTTTTTATCGTCGTTTGTTACTTTAAACACTGTAATTTCTATAAAATATATTGGTGAAATAACATCATTGTGTATTTTTAGTTATAAAACATAATGATAAATAGTAAAATTTATATAATCTAAGAAAATAATGAAAAAAATAACACAATTTTGTTATCTTGAATACTATGAGTTTTAAAAATTACATTGGTGAAATAATATAATTATGTACATATCATTGTAAAACATAATGATAGATAATAAATATATATAATCTATAAAAACAAAGATAAAAATAACATATTGTGTTATCTTGAACACTATGAGTTTTAAAAAATACATTGGTGAACTAATATCACTGTGTACATCTTATAAAACATAATGATAGAAAACAATTTTATATAATCTATAAAATAATTAAATAAACACAAAATAATTTAAAGTTAAATGTAAAAATAAATACATATAACAAATGATGTAAAATATATGACACAATGAACCGATTATTGACACGATGAACGTATTATATATACACAATGCGTTGATGTATTTGACATAATACTAAAATGTTCTCCTCTTTAAAACAACAGAAATAGTCAAGCCCGTAAGATTAAATATTTTTTACTATAACCTTAACCTAATTCTACAACACAACGCATGTGAAACATATAAAGTATGATAAAAGATCTAATTATCTAAACATGTTTAGAAATGATTTATCTATTGAAACTTTAGCCTAAATCATTCTAGCGAAGACTTAGACGTTGATCTAATAGAGTAGTAGTTTATTTGATCCTTTATTATTTTTTTTTTTACTTTTAGAACAAATAACACACATACCTTTTAAATCTACATCTAAGCTACAAAACCTAAATTAGGTCTATGCCCAACACCTAGAAGGAAATTGCTTTAACATCACGCCACTACGAGTGATTTCTTAGGTGAAAAAAAAATGTCAACTATTAATTAAGAATATTTATACTAATGTTTAAGAAGGTGTATTATAAATATTCATGGTATATTTTTGTAATATTACTATTTCCTTCAAATAAATTTACTAATATCATGAATAATGTTTATTATCAATTTAAGACAAGTTTTTATACCGGTTGTTAAATAAATTGCAACAATTAAACTTTTTAGTAGTATAGTTATTAATAATTGTAGGATTCATGGTATATAGAGGTGTACACGAGCCCAAGCCCGAGCTCGAGCTCGTATAGACTCGAGCTCGGCTCATTTTAAGTTTTATTTCTAAATCTTAAACTCGGATCGTCAAAATTTTTTCAGGAATGAGCTCTACTTGTTTATTATATAATTATTATTATTTTAATATATTTACAGTTAATTTACATATATATATATATATATATATATATATATATATTATAACATTATACTTACTTTTTAAAATTTTATCATAATTTTATACATAGTAATTATTTTCTATATTAATATATATAATAAAATTATTTTTTTAAACGGCAAATGTATGACCCTACTTCGGAGGATATGTGTTATCTTATTCGGGTCCACCTATCCGTTTCACAGCGGAGACGACACCTCTAACCCCTCAAGAAGAAACTCATTGCTGTGAAAACCCTCTGGTTTAACTCTGAGCATTTTTTGCTCAGAGTGAAACTTGAATCCATGACCTTTCCTTTATTTAAATGACATGAATATATCATTTTAATCAATAAAGATCATTAGTTAATAAAATTCTTGTCGATACAATCTCGACTAATTTCGCTCGTTTACACCCCTAATGGTATACATCCCTTATAAATTATTCTCAAGTACAACCTAGAAAAAAACATAAAATTGCGACCATTTGAATATATATTCATAAGATATAGATTTCTGAGATGATGACAAGTGGAGGTACATGTTACTCTAGATCAATATGAAAAGTCACATCTTGACCCTATATGTCGTGAAGCTAATAATGTTTGATAATTACGTGTACATTTGACGTGTTTTGAGGCGGCTCGGGTTAAAAAAATAAATTAATATTGAAACTTATTATCACCAGTATTTTCGTAATCAAAATTGTTGTCAAAGAAATGATGAAAAATCTTTATATTTATTTTAATTAAAAGAGTAAATGATAGTGATACGTGTAATCATTACATTCATTTTAATTAAATTTTTTCCACTTCTCTCTTATATTAAATGACTACATTAATCATTAATAATATTATTTATTTATTTTTATATAATAATTAATTTTTTAATAAATTAAGAATAAAAAATCAAACTATTTTTACGTAATATTTTAAAATGGTTTTTTAAGTAAACTTTTTATAAAACAAAAATAATTAAAATAGGGAGCTATAATAAGAAAATTTTTAAAAAATTAAAATTTTCTAAAACGTTATTTTGAAACAAAATATTTAATTTATCTTTGAAAAAAAAGTTAAACGCATGTATTATTGTTTTATTACTTATACATATTACTCATACGTAATTTCAATCATATCATGCCTTAGTATATCGTCTTTTAATTATTTTTATTTTATTTAATATTTTTATATTCAACCCGTGTAATGCACGAGTTTATTAAAGCTAGTACATTATATTTGATGTGACCCACGTCCGAGGGTAATCTCATACACACATTAATCAGTGAACCGAAGTTGATTGTTGTTTATATTTTGTTTTACTGTGTTTATATATATGTAAAACGTTAATAATATTAAAACAATGCAACTATTGTTAATTACGTTAATCCCTGTCTTCATTGCGCATTAACGTTTTTAATACCCATATTAATTCTTATCTTTTCTCTGACGATACCAGTGTATTGTTCTGTAAATAAAAAAGAAAAAAAAGGAAAGAGATGGTAAAGTAGATTGTCAATAATACATGAGAAATTAATTACTTGTTACTGTTTTATTCACATCTAAATTCTAATAGACGTAGAATATAGACATTCATAACTAATCAATTTTAATATAAACTAGTAGGTTAAGTTCGTGTAATCAATATCAATATAAACTAGTAGGTTAAGTTCGTGGTTGCGGCTGCTTAGTTTTAAATTAAATTTATATTGAAACATAGATACAAAACACGTGATATTGATCAATTTGAGTGATAAATTGGTTAAGTTTTGAGCGCATAAGTTTTACATGCCTTGCTTTAGTCATAGGGTTCTGGATGCCGTGCAAATTCGCTCAAAACTTATGCGTTCGCCGTAACCCTCTAAGAGAACATGTAAAACACAACCTAAGTCGGATATGTAACATTTAAGTAGATTAGAGACATAAAACTCATGAAATCTAGATTCGAACCCTAATCTTCGCCTGTGGGACTCAAGCTATTACTTCTATGCTGCCCTTTAATCTTTCAATAATAGTTTAATTTTAGTTAGATATATAGAAATCAAATTTAATATTACTATACCTTAATTTCAAAGGTCGGTGATCAATAAGAAGCCATCGACTTTTGCCATATTTAATAAATATGTTTCTTCGAGCACTTTGACTAAAATATGGTTTGGAGTAGTTAAATAATTTGCATTTGTAATGGGTGGAAAATACATGTCATCATAAAAATAATTATAAAATATAAGTTCTTTTCAAAAAGAGTTTATAAATTATAATAATAAACAGTATAACGAATGAGAGTAACTTATAAATACATGCGCATAATGAATTACTCGACAAACATTATTTTAAAACCACATGAAGAACATTCATGTAAAATCACAAATTACACACGTTCAATAAAACCTAAGTAAATACAAACAGGTTTAATGATAAAAAGTATAAAATAGATAATATTTGAAAAAGGCCGAAAATAAGATGGAAACTAAAAAGAGTCGAAAATATCATCGTAGACAAACTTAAATTTTTTATTTTTGAATTTATTGTTTTATTTATCAAACGTGATGTAATTAAATAATATTTTTTATAATGAAGATTCATATAATTAACTTTATTTTATTTGTGATAGGGTTGTGATGGTTCGGTGTTGCTTGATGGGTCTGCGAGCGGACCAAGTGAAAAGGATGCCCCACCAAACTTGAGTTTGAGAGCGCAAGCATTCGTGATCATTGAAAATCTTCGCAGGCTTGTTCACAATGCGTGTGGTCGAATAGTCTCGTGTTCTGATATTACAGCTCTTGCTGCTCGTGACTCAGTATTCCTGGTAAGATCTTTTAACACAAATATCAATTGGCGACGTACCCATGCTATTATTATTATTATTATTATTATTATTATTATTATTATTATTATTATTATTATTATTATTATTATTATTATTATTATTACTATTATTATGATTATTATGATATTATTATTATTATTATTATTATTATTATTATTATTATTATTATTATTATTATTATTATGATTATTATTATGATTACTATTATTATTACTATTATTATTACTATTATTATTACTATTATTATTATTATTATTATTATTATTATTATTATTATTATTATTATTATTATTATTATTATTATTATTATTATTATTATTATTATTATTTTTATTATCATCATCATCATCATCATCAAGCTTACTATTTAAGAATGTATGGTAAATCTGAGTTAGTGTTTAATTAGTACACATAAAACAAGTATCACATACTAAGTAATAAGGTGAAAAAAAACCTATAGGTGTGCCATGATATCAACTCTTCAATGTATACCTGCATAAAGTGACATTAAAACTAATCGAATTAATGATTTACTAACTTGTAAACCATGTAGTCAGGTGGTCCTAACTACCGCATACCCTTGGGAAGACGTGATGGACTTACCTTTGCAACAATAAACATAACGTTAGAAAACCTTCCTCCACCCTTTGCGAACACGACTACCATATTGAGATCCCTTGGCCAAAAGGGGTTCACTCCCACTGATGTAGTAGCACTCTCTGGCGGCCACACCATCGGGATAGCCCATTGTACCTCTTTTACTTCTCGTCTCTACCCAAATCGAGACCCAACCATGGATCAAACCTTTTTCAACAATCTAAGAACAACATGCCCCACTGTTAACTCCACAAACACCACTTTCATGGACATTCGATCTCCTAATGTTTTTGACAATAGGTATTATGTTGATCTCATGAATCGTCAAGGGCTTTTCACTTCAGACCAAGACTTGTACACAGATAGCAGGACTCGAAGCATTGTCACAAATTTTGCAATTAACCAGACATTATTTTATCGAGACTTTGTGAGTGCAATGATAAAGATGAGCGAGCTAAATGTGTTGACAGGAACACAAGGGGAAATACGTGCAAATTGCTCACGTAGAAACTCAAACGACCTGTTTATTTTACCAAACATGGAAAACGATCAAGACGGGAAGTTGGCATCATATTAGTCATGATCTTGTGTTTATGAATCATTTTGTCAAAATAATATGTAAGATCTTATGAAACGATGTTTCAGAGTGATTGTGTTTATGTGCTCGTATGTATATCTAGTCTCTTGTATACCAATAAAAGCTTACGTCATCTTTTTATGGCTAGTTTCTGTGCTTATAAAAATTAAATAATCACTTTAATAAATTATATATTTAACCGACTTTCTTATAACCGAACCATGGACTAAGCTAGGGAATTCCCTTCCCAAAAGTTCGATACAAGGTACCACATTTTGAACAGAGATGATAAAAGGGTCGTGTTTACAAGTTAACGACTCCAACCTGGCATGAATCTTAACTAAAACATATCAAACATATGAACCCGAACACAATATGAAAACTAATAGTCAACAAGGATACAACCCATTTAACTAGATTTTATTAATTTTTATATATTTTTTCCTTCAAATAGTAGTCTTTGTATTTAGTGTTTAACACCATAAAATACAATATTATAAAAACCAATCATATTTAGCTATAAAAATCTTATGTTTATTTATCTTTTTAAGTTTTAAATTTCGGCCAAAACACCTCATGACTTAAAATATATTGGTCACTCAACTTGCAAACTCGCTGGGTTAATATGAACCCAACTCGTTAGCAAAATGGGTTTGACCCGAATTCATTTATACTAAACCCAAACGATGTATTATCATGTTAATGTTGCATCGTCCTAGAATTTCACAACCTTATTCTAAAGTCTCAACACCACTTTAATGGACACTGAATAATGTAATTACATGTATTTTATAAAGGAATTATATTATTATTACTCTATTATTAAAGCAGATGAACAATCGAAATCACAGCCGTCCAATTAGTGAATCTACGGCCCCAGGGTTTGTATTCAAATCCATCTTTTTTAAGCAATTCGCAATTCAAAGAATAAAGAAAAAGAGATGCCGAGAGAGAAAGATCTTATAAACATAATTTTATCTTAGGCACAAGTAATCTATGATTTTTATAACAACCTAAGGGTTCATATACAACACGTTGGTTTCAATTAAAAATAGAATTTCTACCTTTAAACACATGTAGTTTATGATTTCTATTGAATTTGTAAGACAATATTCTGTGATAACTATTTATGTATTTGATTATTAGATGGTGAAACCAGAAAATTGTGAAAGAAATAGGTATATATTTAATTAATTATTGATTTCCAATACCACTATTTTTGGTATATGATTTACCCAGGTTGATTCATGTTTCCATCTATGTAATTGGTTGTTCATAATTTTTATTGTGGGTTCTCATAATATTAATTGTATATTAGTCGTGAGGAGTCCTACATACTCATTTAATAATAGTGTCACATGAATTCGACAAATGGGTTTGATCAAAACTTAAAAAAGTGCAATCTTGACAAATGGTTTTGTTATTGTATTCATAGGAGAATCAAGACCTTAGATTAACTTCATATATAAATATGTAATTGCTTATTTGATTCACACGCACATGTTACTTTAGGACTTCTTTTGTTGTGTAGATCCGGATTGGCAACCTTTTTGGTTTGACACTACTGGCTTTGTCCGCAAACATTTGCTATACTTTAGGCCATCAAAACTACAACTATTCAACCTTTAGATCGAAATATGTCACCATTTGTTTAAAGTTAGTTAATAGTATAATCCGGCACATGATAACATTTTGAGAAATCATGTCCATGGTTGGTAACCTTTTGAACCAGAATGTCCATGAAACCCTTTACACTCTCTGTTTGTTATGTAACTGGAGCACAACCTGTGGCCATGCTAATTTTTTATATATCTTTTCTAAAGGTTTTCCCCAATTGCTTCAATTTAATGAATTATGGTTTTCAAGATGAATTTTTTACATATTTTTTCAAAAGGTTTTACCTGATTGGTTCAATTTAATGAATTATGGTTTTCAAGATGTTTAGAGCTAATATTTATACGTTATAGCGTAGTCAGCAGCTAGATGTTTTGAAATTGAATAAAGGGGTATGTTATAGATACATGTTGGGACCGTGTACGTACGGAGTACTAACGGATTCTGCGTGAACCAGATCAAATAGTGCGGAATCCTATTTGATTGGCGATACAATCAGTGAGAACGATAACCCGATCGATATAACAATGAACTAAACGTTAAGAATGAGTAGGAATCGATCAAGATCGAACTATGAAGTTGGATTGGCTGTTTAGGACGCTCTGGACGGCTAGAGTTTATGAATATTCGAAGTCTCTCTCAAAGTGTTATGCTTTTCCACGAATTAAGTGGTATTTATAGGTTTGTAGTTTTCATTCGTACGACTGAGCCATTAGCATGGTTCAGTCGTGCGACTGACTCATGCGATTGATTCATACGCACGACTGAAGGTTCAGTCGTGCGACTGAGTCAATGTTATGTCTCAATCATACGACTGAACCAGTCTCCTGGTTCAGTCGTGCGACTGGTCCATAAGCATGATATATTCATGCGTATGGTCCATAAGTATGGTCCATCAGCATGAATAATCACCTGACTAAGTTGAACACATTACTTAATCATTATTGACTAAGAATTATGTACAACAACCTCAAACCTATATATGATGTTTCTATATATGACATTAATAATATGAAATATTCAAAGACAATTAAACATCAAGACATATAACATATTTCATTTCATCATCATATTACACATATGTAAGACATGAAAAACTTTTACATTTAAGTACATAAACTAGGAACATCATGTATCTACAATACACCCTATTTATTTTATCATTTCTATCTCTCTCTATACATACATATAGATACATTGAAAGAGATAGAGACAATAAGGTGTTTAAATAACAAAAAAAGGTGTTTGTATAACATAACCTTTGAATAAAAAGTAGATAATCATACCGACTCATGTTTTCTTTGTTGTGATAAATGATGATGGAGTTGGAAAAAGTCAAAGGTGATCAAAGCTATTGGCACATCATTGTACAATTGGTAATTACAGGTAAGTTTTAAAGTGGTAACTACTAACTATTGCTTCTACTTATGGCCATGACCTTGATTTACAATTAGAACCACAACTTAAGATCAAAGAGCGTTAACACAAATATGCAAAGTAGCAACATTTAAATGGTTTTTAAACAATAGTTTTATGTTTAATTGTACAGAACATTGTAGAGAGCAACATTGACAAATTTCTAAAGTTTTGAACTGAGACATCAACAGATAAACACAAGTTTGACAGAGGCCGTCTCGCATTTGTTTTGTTTTTTTTCATATTTGTGACTTTTCATATTGCAACTGTTGTTGTATAATATTGTCATTTAGGCCAAGTTCTTTTGTAATATATTTGTAAACCATGGGCTACATAACTCGCTGATTTCCCGCCGCAACGCGCGAAGGGGAAAATCTAGTTTAGTAAATATCAGAAATGGCTCTAAACCTCCCAATAAATATGTCAAACCACCATTTAGTTAGAAACTAAATTACTGGGTATGAGTTGAGATAAATAAATACTTTAAAAGATCGACAAGTTATTTGTTACAAAAATGAAATTTAAACTAAACATCTCATTTTTGGTGATTAGGACAGTGGGTTCAAACCTCGTTTATGATAAGTTGTTGTAAAAATTGTGATGTAGATTAGATAAGATAAGATAAGTATCGTAACATTTAACAGTTAAAAAATAACAAATTAATAATAAACATTTCAACCAATCATGAGGCGTCTACGTCTTTTCACATTTTAGGTGTTTTACGTTAACAAACCTAAATGCATACATTAGAGAATTAAAGTTATAAATATACTTAAATTGTTGGAAAAAAAACATTAAAAATTTACTTTAGAGGACGATAACCCTACACTCAATCAATGTAAAGTTATGATGGTTGTAAATTGTGTTTTTACCTTAAAGGCAATGTGTTTTTTTTGTCTCTAAAGATCAACGAGGAAAATACATAATTAGGTTTTGACTATTTTTTGATTTGTCCAAATCATGTATTTATTTTTTATATAACATTAGTTTTTTGCATTTTGAGGTTTTGTTTTGTTTCTTATTATTTTATTGTTTTCTACTCAAAGATAGGATTTTATAAACATGATTATGTAATATTAAATTTTAGTTTAATTAGAGTTCAGACACATATATTTTGTTATCTACATTTGTTTTGTTTTGTTTTTTTTCTTAGGGGTGGGAGGGAGGCGGGGCTTAAACACATGATTATGTTACTTTTACGATGGATGACGCGTTAGAGTTTTACGTTGGAGCGACATCATTGTGATGTTTTTTTTAACCTTTCTTGATGCCACATGGTTTTTTGTAAGAGTGACATTCATTGCGACAATGTTTCTGGCATCAACGTTTTCATATTTGGAATCACGTTTGAATCCCAGCGCAACACATGCGGTGTAAACTGAGTTTAGTTTTAATATTGTTAAAAATATATAATAAAGAGTAAATTACACGGATCGTCCTTGAGTTTTACTTAAATTTCACTTTTCGTCCCTAGAATTCAAAATTTACAAGTTTAGTACTAAGCTTTGAAAAAAAGTAACACCTTTAATCCTTCGCTTAAATGTTCGTTAGTTTTTTACATTAAAATTTCAAAAATCACGTTTTAACCCCTAAACCCTAATAATAATAACACAATAAATATTATAAATGTTGCCGACGAGATCCAGAATCGATACCCATAATCGATTGCGAATGTGAAGAGGAGAAGCTATAGTTGTTTCTGAGAGCCAAATGTTTTGAAATTGTAATCAAAACTGCATCCATAGAACTTGCTGTGGTTTGCTTACACTATTTGAATTGCATTTCAATGGGTTTTGAAATGATTTTGTTTGAGTATTTACATTAGCAATCAATTGTTTGACAAATGGGTTTTGTTGTTTCGAAGTTGATTATGAATAAAATAATTGAAAAAGTTGTAGTCGTCGGAGAAGATGACCGGGGAAGATGAAGTGGGTGGTTGGTGGGTCCCATCATTAATTAGGGGTATTTTTATCATATTATTAATTAACTTAATTACATGGGTGGTCCGTGTGGTATTCTCTGATTTCACTTTTGGTCTCTAACTCTCGGAAATTACAAGGTTGGTCCAAAAGTTATCATAAACGTAACAACTTTAGTCCCTAAATTGGATGGACGTTAGTTTTTCCGTTAACTTTTTAAAAAATGACTATACTACCCTTGAAAAAACAAAAGAATTAATACCACAATGACTAACGTCGATAACCCACCACCCCTTGTTTCTCTCACTTCCTAGAATCCCCACCGCCGGAACGCCATCCACCACCACCGGCATCACCGACGCCACCTTATCTGTTCCACTGAATCACTCCAAACCCACCACCCCCACCACCATCATTATTTTGATCATGTGCTTAAGATCCATCGGACCACCACCATTCATGCCCCTATTCTTCTCTGCTTCAACACGCTGACTTTGATACTCACCATGGTCATCATCATAATCATCTTAACTTTATCAACGTCATCTTTGTTAAGATTAGGATATTGTTGAATTGATTAAAGGTAGGAAAGTCTGGTTGGGAGAGTTTCGATGCTAGCCGGAGAAGACGAATCAAAATGATGATGGTTTGTGGTGGAACTGTTGGTTGTTAACTGGATTTTTGTGTGCGGGTAACGGAGATGATGGTTTGTGGTGGAACTGTTGGTTGTTAACTGGATTTTTGTGGTGGGTGGCTTTCTCGACGATGGCGATAAATCTCGCTGGTGATGATGGATTTGGCACACTTGGGTGGGGTTGCACTGGTACAGCAGGCAAGAGCAAGGGGTAGGGGAAGGGGGAAGGATGGGGTGGGTTGAGTTCCACCAATATTATTAAATTATTAAAGTTTTTATGATATAAGGGTAATTTGGTAATCACACAATCACTTAACTGAAAAAGTTAACGTCCATCCAACTCAGGGACCATTAATGTTACGTTTATGCAAAATATCAGACCTTCCTTGTAGTTTCAAAGAGTTAGGGACCAAAAGTGAAATCAGAGTATACCACAGGGACCACCCGTGTAATTAAGTCTTATTAATTTATTACTTATTCAAAAGTAGTATATTAGTAATTTTACATTGACTTAACAAAGAAAGTTAATCTCTTTTATTGTTAGGGCCTACTGACGTGCAAACCATGTAAAGTACAGGCCCACATCTGTAATTTTTTTAAAATGGGAACTGAAGTTGCAATACGTACAAACCACAGGGATCATCCGTGTAATTTACTCAAAATATTAATTGTGAGGGTAAAACGGTCATTTAACATACATTTAACGGACTTTTTTAACAACCATCCAAGTCATAACGTGCTATGTTTTTTCAAACCTTAGCATTAAATTTGTAATTTTTAAATCCCAGGGACAAAAGATAAAATTTGAGCAAATATCAGGGGCGGTCCGTGTAATTTACTCTATAATAAATCATGTTAAGTATTATGGAATAAAAGATAAATATTGGCTACGACCCAATGAAAATGTTTTTAACAACATTAGAAAAATTAAGCACTTTCAATGTTACAAACATAAACCAATAAGTTACAAACGAATGAACTAGTATAAACTTATTACAACTTAATCAATGATTTGGATCATTATTCATTAGTCTTTATTATTCATTAGTCTTCATAAGTTATATCCAATTTAAACAATTTAACCGATCAAATTATTACCAAACACCCTTTTACCTCAAACCCAACTCTTAATAACTAAATTTAATTACATTTACCCAAATGCCCAATAAGCCTTAATTTAATATATACTAATTACCAAGTTAGTCATGCATCATGGGTTGTACATTGTGCTTAGTGGGGTTGTACCCATCTTTTGTCTTTTTTTCTTTTTTTAATATTTAACCTTTTTTATTTTAACCAAATACTTTTACATATTTTACAATTTAATCCTAACATTTTTTTACTTTCAACTTTTGTCTCCTATACTTTTTATATTTTTTCAAAATATTCTTTTTACGTTTCGGTATAAAATTTGCGAGTTAACATATCGCAATGTGCGCGTGTGGTTCAACGTTTTCAAGTTCATTTTTTCCACGTTTAACGACCCCGTCGCAACGCGTTAGTTCTATATCGACCTACTTATTATTTTATATGTTTTACGTTCCGCCTACGCGGTTTAACATTTTTACACTTACTTTTCGTTCGTTTTTATTTTATTTTTAACTACGATCTTTTTGGATGTTAGTGGTTATTGGTGGTAGTGGGTCATTGGTGCTACTTGACACGGTTTTACGCCCTTAAGACTAGTTTTTTCTAATCACTAATAAAAACATTTATATCGATGAGAGAAAAGGGTGAGACGATCAGATGGAAGAGATTATTATGAATTTAGGCTTATATAGTTGAATTTGTTGACTGATATAAATTTTAATTTATAATTTTAGGAATATGAAATTTTACACTCTGCATTGCATATGTTGCTAAGTATAAAAATTGAAGTACTACTATCATGTATTTTTTTGCTCAACTTGGTATTTTCTTTAATTGTGTGATCGGCTTGACTTGACCCGATAAAACGGAAAAAATATTGATATATAGCTATAATCAACTGACTTTTACGAATTTCTAACCCCCATACACTTTTAATAGTATTTTCAGTGATCGCGGCTGCGTGCACTGTCAAAGTCAAGTTCGTCTAATTCACCAAACATTGATTTCCAAGTGTAGGATGGGGTCTTTGGATTAAACAACCTAGAACCCCTTGCAAGTTGCAACCATTTATGAATATCATAAGATATATAGACTTTTGAGATGATGACAAGGGGAGGTACATGTTACCCTAGATCAGCATGACAAGTCACATATTGAACCTCTTTGTTGTGAAATAGTGGGCATTTTCGCATTTTACGACGGCTCAATATTAAATAAAATTTATATAGAAACATATGTAGAAATAAATATATAACAAGAATGCTTTTAAATTTCAAAAAAAATATCATATTGTTATGGAAGAAACTAAATATATATTATATCTAACTTGATATTTGATCGGTAACTCATTGCATGACCGATGAAGGGGGTCAATGCAACAGTTTCACAATGAGTAGAGACTTAAAACACTTAAGAAGTCAAATAGAGAACCACCTTATGATAATACGAAGAACACAAGTAAAGAACAAAACAAAAACAAGCACAAGATAATATGATTTTCAAGAATGATGCATATTGCTCTTAAGTTCTTTTACAAGTGTTACAAAGCATAAATCTACAAGTACTTGAGATACTTTATACTACATCGTATAGCAAGACATACTTTGAAGGCCAGCTGGAAATACTAATCTTGACAACAAGATCAAAGTAGAGTCAAAAGGCAAATTGTCTTTTGACTTGTGACTATGACATGTTATAGCTCAAATCCTAATATATTACAAAAAGGATAAAAGTACAAAAGTAGAAAGTTACAAACAAAAGATCTTAATCTACACTTTGACAAAAGTATGGACTTTTCACCAACTCATATAAGTTGGTGAGTCTTCAGAGATGGTAGAGAAAAGTGATTCAGCTTTTGTCAAAAAGGTTATTAAAAAACATGTCTTCTTTGTCTTCAGAAGAACTCAGTTTTTGGCTTCGGAAGACTTTGTTTTTAAAACTTCGAAAGACTTCATCTTTGGCTTCTGAAGATTTGGTCTTTTGGATTCAAAAGATTTGATACTTAGCATAATTTACTGAGTTGTATCAAACCTTCTGAAATAACTTTTTAGTATTTCACATGTGCATGCTAAGAGCTTTTTGGTGTTCTTTGGTTGCATTAGCCTCTAAGTGTATTCATTACACTCATAAGCACGCCAACGAGCGAATCATAAATGATTGCCGTTTATATTTTTCTTGTTCTGTTTTGTATATATGTAAGATAGTTTTAATATTAAAATAATAAAACTAGTGTTCATCGCATTACCCTTAGTCTTCCTTTAGCATTAACGTTTTTAGCCACATTATACTATATATTAAAAAGCAACATAGTTGCTACAGTACTTTTATGTGTTTTGAAGTTTGACCACAAAACTTCTTTTAGTTTGCAGGTAGTCCCTTTCCTGGAGTACTTGTCAGCGACGGAACTACTGTCACCGGAGACCGATTGAAGCGAGAGGTCCGGCACAAGCGACCAAACTTATACCAGCGACTGGAAGTTTATAACTTCCGACGAGAGATCTCCGGCGTATCGGGTCTCCGAGGAGACTTCGAAAACCAAAACAGTACCCGAACTCGGGTTCCAACGGGCTGATCTTGAAGTTCTTGATGTTGTTTCTCCGTTCGTATAGCTTTGACGGTTTATTGGTGGGACCTGTTTTCATCGGTGAGATCGAAGATCTAACGACAACGTCGGGTCGGCCGGCGTGGTGGTAGTGGTGGTGTTTGGCGGTTTTCGATGATCCGGTGAGCATTTGGACGACTTTTTCAGGAAGTGGGGTCTCTTTGAACGAAGGTGGTGGGGTGTCGGATCTAGGGATAGGGAGTTGGCTGCGACGATGGGTGGTGATAGTGGTGGTTGACAGTTGTGGTGATAGTGGTGGTGGTGGAGTCTTTAGGGGAGTAGAAGATGAAGGAGAGAGAGCGTGTGGTGATGGATGAATGTTAGAGAGAGAGTGTGTGTAGTGTGGGGAAGTGGAAGAAGTAGAAAGATGAAGGAGATGATGGTTTAGTTTGGTTTTTTATATTTTTTAAATTTAATTTGAAATATTTTGTTGGTACTTTGGATATATTCTTTTCAATTATTTTACCGGCGTGTGTTACACGTGAGGCTGATTGAGTTGGGTTAAAAAATGATGTTTTAAGAACGGGAAGGTTTATCGGTTTCTTTTCAATGGAATGTGAGTTGGTTGGTTCGGTTTTAAAAACTAGATAACATAGTATAAATAATATCAAATACAACGGAAAAAATCTAAATTTTTACAAACATAAGAAAAATGATTAGATGGAAACTAGAAAAGAAAACCAAATTGAGTACTATAATAGATTATGTGGTTTTTCAGTTTAGCCATCTAGGTTTTAGTTTTTTTTATGTGACCAGTGACAGGTTTTTTTATGTTAGGGGTATAATTGGTTTTTTTTGTATCATATGCTATAGAGAGTGTAGTTATTGCTGCAGTACTGTCACCTGTCGAATCGATTATGAGTGAACATCGTAGTTGTTGGTACATGTATAATCAGAATCGGTGCTGGTATTCGTTTTTTGTGTTTTCCGATGTGCCGAGCCGACAATGTACAAATCACTCCATATATGTAACACCCGGTTATTTTAAAAGACAAGAAATGAAGAATAAAAGAAAGGAAAACAATAAAGTCCAAATGGAGGGACTAAAAGTGTCCAAAAGGACAAATCTTTAAAAAGTTGGTGAATAAAGCAACATGGCCGCCCATGTTGCTACTCACACCTTTTTCATTCAGATTATAGAGAGAGAGAGAGAGAGAGCAGAAAACTCTCGGTTGAAGAAGAAGAAGAAAAATAGGATCGAATTCAAGGTAAGAATTTGTGGTTTTAAGTGTTTATGACGGATTTTATCCCGGTTACATGTTTATGTGCTTATGTGTTTGTGTATGTGCTCGGGTATGTGTGTTTGGTGGTGTTCTAGGTGTTTGAACTCATTTGCATTCGGGCTAGAAGGAAGATACACCCAAAGTTGCACCATGTGAGTTCTAGACCCCAGTTTTACTTGTTTTAAACTCTTCTTGGGGCTGAAAATGTATTAAAACATTTTTACAAGTTTATGTATGTTTACCCGTATGTATTATGCATGTTGAATGTTGGTTCTTAGATGCTTATAGGTTGTTCATGCTTAGAATGGCCATGTTAAGCTTTAAACAGATAGGTTGGATGTTTGGATTCGAAATCATGCTAGAAACAAGTTGAACAGAAGGTTCATGCGCCTATATAAGGTCCATGCGCCTGAAAAATGCCTTAGACAAATTTAAGTATAAGCCCATGCGCCTGAACAGTAGCCCATGCGCTATTGTCTTAGAAAAGTGTAAGTGTAACCCATGCGCCTGAACAGTAGCCCAAGCGTCTGAAGAACGCCTTAGAAATGTCTAAGTATAGCCCATGCGCCCAATGTGGCCCATGCGCCTAAAGTGGCCCATGCGCCTAAAGTGGCCCATGCGCCTAAGTATTTCCATGCGCCTGAATTGTTCATGCGCCTAAGAGTAAAAATGGTTAAGTGTTGGCTGATGCGCCTATATAGTGATGAAACGCCCAAACAGGACTCATGCGCCTAAATAGTGTCAAAGCGCCTAACCCTTAGAATTTATTACAGAATGTTTTGGGAGTCTGTGTCCTTGGGGTTTTGACCGAGGGTTGACTAGGGTATATTAATGATGGGTTTCATGCATGATTATGATTAATTATGATTGTCTTATGATTGTTCCTTATTATTATTATTGCTATTATTATTATTACCTATAGAATGTGACATTACGTGGTATGCATATTATCGTAACGTAAAGTATATTGTAATAATAAAGAGAAAGAGCATTAAAGAAAAGAAGAAGAACATTAATAAAATGTTAACAAGTCTTGCAAGCTTATAGGAGGTACACGACCGTGTTGTCGTTAGCTCAACTGTGCTGCGGGTTAGCTACCCTATTATGCACACAGGGCCAGTCTTGGAGATTGGCAGGACCCTTGTAGCATACCCTGGGTGATTGGGTCGGCCTTGTATACAGTACACAACACCCTTTCGAGGGATATAGTTGACCCTTTCGAGGGATATAGTTGACCCATTCGAGGGAT
Organism: Flaveria ramosissima; assembly: GCA_025215565.1. Lineage (NCBI taxonomy): Eukaryota > Viridiplantae > Streptophyta > Magnoliopsida > Asterales > Asteraceae > Flaveria > Flaveria ramosissima. Next base: position 6,513,893 of record CM046031.1, read on the forward strand.
ATAGATGGCCCATCACACGTTTTCCATCGCGCATATAGTTGGGGTATTACTCATTGGTCCATACAGACAGTGAAAGATAAAGATAAAAGCAAACAAAGTAAATGTAAGGATTCCTTAAGTCTGATGCAACCCAAAACATCCAAAGTGTCTCAGCAACATGCACTAAGTACTGAAGTGAAGAATGCTTCGGAAGTTTTACACAATGCATTAGAAAATACTCTAAGTGTAAAATCTTCCGAAGCCAAGACCAATATCTTCCGAAGCCAAACATGAAGTCTTCCGAAGCTTCAGAGACAAAGTCTTCCGAAGCTTCATCCTATGAAGACAGATTTCTTCCGAAGACTTTTAGTACACATACTTTATCTGATGTACTGTTCCATAAAGCACCTTTTCCGCTGCATCTCTGTAAAGTCACCAACTTACATGAGTTGGTGAAAAGGTCCATGCTTTTGGTAACTGTACATTGAGGTCTTGAGTCTGTAACTTTCCACTTTATGTACTTTATCCTTTTTGTAATGTATAAGGATGTGAGCTATGGCATGTCATAGTCACAAGGTCAAAAGGCAGATATGCCTTTTGATCCTACAATTGATTTTGTTAGTGTCTAGTCAATTGTATCCAGCTGGCTTTCAAAGTATAGCCGGCTGTAGGTTGTAGTATAAGTATTTCAAGTTCTTGTATATTTCTTTATGCTTTGTAACACTTGTAAAAGAACTTGAGAAAGCAATATACTGCCTCCTTGAAACCCATACTCTCTTGTTCTGTCTCTTGCTTTACTTGTGTTCTTTGTATCACTTTGGTTAACCCAGTTCACTGTTTGATTAAAGTTTAGTTAATCTCCTCTTTGTGTTGTTGTGTTGTAATTATGTTAAAGCCCTTAAACGGTCCTGCAATTGGTATCAGAGCTTTCCAGGCTCTTGATATAAGATCTAACCATCTTAAGATCCCTCACACACACAAAAACTAAACTCTTCAAATGGCTTCCATCTCAAAGACTGATATGGAGACTGGAACCATGAACAAATCCCCACTGATCACTCTTGATGATTTTGACAGCTGGTGCATGAGGATGGAAGGCTTCATCAGGTCTCTTGATTCATGAATGTGGGAATCTGTTGAGAATGGACCTTTCATACCCAACACCCCCTCTGCTACTGGTGCTGGTATGATTCCTAAAGATGTGGCCAACTACTCAGATGAAGATAGAAAAAGAGTAGAGATTGATAGGAAGGCCATGACTGCTCTTCAGACTGCTCTCCCAAACTCTGTATACAGAGGTTTTAAGAAGTGCAAAACAGCTAAACAACTGTGGGATGCACTGAAGCTGATGTATGAAGGCTCCTCTGAAGCCAAGGAGAACAAGAAAGATCTTTCGAAGCAGTAGTTTGAAAATTTCACCTTCAAAGCAGGTGAAACCATGACCCAACAATACTTCAGGTATGTTGAGATTGTGGATACCCTAGTGGATGGAGGAGTTCCTCTTGAGAACAGGGACATTGTAAGGAAGTTCATGTCCTCACTTCCTAGGCAATGGACACACTATTGTGTGGTGATCAAGAGGATTGAGAACCTTAAAACTCTTACTCTTACAGAGTTGTATGGGATTCTCAGTGGATACCAGATGGAGATGAACATGCAAGGTTCATCTGGCAACTCCAACAATCAAATGGGTTCAGCCCTTCATGTGGTTGAAAGGGACAGCATAGAACCCCAACATCATCTCATATGCTACCCTGACAACTCACAAAAGGGTCCTTTCATCACCTTTCCGGAGACACCAAGGGAGAACTTTACTCAAGGAAGCCCATTCCAAGAGACAAGTTCTTCTCAAGCCTTTGTGTCTACTGATGAAAGCTGTGGGAATTATCTTTTCACTCTTGAAGACCTGGACTGTATCCATCTAGATGACCTGGAATACATGGAGATAGTTCAGCAGATGGCTCTCCTCACTCACAGAGCCAAGAAGTTCTACAAGAGAACAGGAAGAAGATTTCCAAGCAATGCTACCAGTGGAAAGTTTGGGCTGGATAAAAGCAAAGTTAAGTGTTACAACTGTAACCTTATAGGTCACTTTGCTAGGGAGTGTAAGGCACCTAAAGCAAATGGGGGCTAAACACAACCCAGACCAAACTACACTGACAAAGCCCCTCAGACTGAGAAGCCAAAGCAACATGCTGCTGTTGCTGTTGAAGAGGGAGGCTTTGACTGGAGCTTTCAGGTGGAAGATGCTTCTCCAAACCAAGCACTGATGGCTGACCATGATGAAGCCAAGGTATTGGAACATCTCTGTACTCCTGAATGCATTGCTAAAGTAAATAGATACAGGTCCTACAACTTAGAGATGAGATCTGATCTTGAGTCATTAAACATATTAAAATCTGATTTTAGAAAGTCTGAAAATGATTACAAGTTAAAGATAGAGGACTTGGAGAAAACCATTTCAGTACTAAAACATGAACATACAGATTTTAGAACTCAGATCCAAGATCTCATAACTAAGTTGACTGAGTGCCAGGCTGAGCTTGTGATCAGCAAAGCCAAGGCAGAGAAGAGTGTTCTTGAAGAAGAGACCTTCAAGAACATGATATCCTCATCCCTGCACAACAAAGTGTGCTATCAAAATAGACAGGGACTGGGATCAAATGAGATAGCTCCTCCACACACAATCTTTTCTGTAAGATCTCCTAGGTGTGGAACTTGTGAAGATGAGCTTCCTCTCATAGATCCTATAAGTGAGGATGATGAAGAAGTGATAGTGAAGAATTCCTCTGAGAAGAGTGAAGAAGAGGATTCTTTCAAGGGCCACTATCCATCTGAGGAGAAGAAATCAACTGTGATGACCAAGTCCAAGAGAAAGAACTTGATCAGGAAGAGCAAAAGGAAAGCAAAGAAGGCTCAAGAAATCAAGGCTACTTTTGATGGTAAGCAGAAACAAGTGTTTATCTCTGCAGGTTTCAAAGTAGTAAGGACTGAAGACATCAACCAAGACTCCTCAGCTAAGAGTCCTGGTTCTTGTTCAAATTATCACAATGCAAAGAAGAAGACTGAGCAGCTGTGTACCACTGCTGCACAGCCTGGACCATCAAACTCCAAGAACAGTTCAAAGCCCAAAAGAACTGTCTCAGCATCTACCAAGATAAAGGTGGAGAAGGGATGTGATCAAAGCCAGTCTTGCTCTCAAAAGGAGACTTGCTTGAAGAAGAAAATGTTATGTGTCATGTGTGAAAGTACTTCTCACATTGCTAAGGATTGCCCATACAATCCTAAAAGTACCATCCACATGACTAATACAAAGACTTCAAAGAGTCTCAAGAAGTCTCAAGCTTCGGAAGGAAAGTCTGTTTCCTTCGGAAGCTCCAAATCAAAGAAGAAGGTAAATGGAAAATTACCTTCGGAAGCAAAGTTGGTCTCGGAAGAAAGGAGTTCTTCCGAAGCACTGAAGTCTGCTGCAGTGACTGTAGACTCTTCCGAAGGTTCAGTCATCAAAACTTGTGAAGTTCCAAAAGCTTCTAAGGTCTTGAAAGTCAAGTCCAAGACTCCAAAGGTGGTGTGGAAGTCTAAGAAAGACCAAATGACTGAAGTTTCTTCATCAACAACAGCTGAAGATCCCCATAGTACAACCATAGGATCTATTACTGTTGCATTACCTTCTATTACACTTAATGAGCCCAAGACAAGTGTAACACCCCGAAAAGTCGAAACGAGTCATTAAGGATAATGGGCTTAAATAATGGGTATTTAATAAAAGAAGGAAATAGGTTATGGGCCAAATTGGGTTTATGGACAAGAGCCTAAGTGATTAAGGCCCATAATCAGCCCTTAACCTACCCAAATCAGCCTCCATCTCCATCATTACAACCCTAGCCACCAAAATTCGTAGAGAGAGAAAGTAGAGAGAGAAAGTGGAGAAAACTCAAGATTTGAAGATTCTAAGGTGAAGAGATTGAAGATCTGGGTGTTGGAGCATCAAGATCTAAGAAAGAAGCAAGAAATCCAGGTAAGAATCGACCTCTAAACCCTTCTGTAGATCAAACCCGGATTCTAGGGTTTTGGGTTTTGAAAAGTTGCAAAGAATCGCATAAAGGTCACATTTTTACGTATGAAAACATGTATAAAGCTTAGATTTAGCCTCATGGATGATAAACTAAGAGATTGGACGTAAAAAGTTATGATTTTGGGTTAAAAACGGACTGGTTCGTGATTTTTATGCGATCTGCGAAACTGTATGTGCATCCAGCGAAATTGCATATTCAATCAGCGAAACTGTGGATATTCCTGCGAAATTATAGTTTCGCAGGTAGATTCGCAGACATGTTTTTTCCAACGAAAGTTGGGCGAAACTGGCAGCAAAACTGGCAGCGAAGATGCCAGCGAAACTGCCAGCGAAGGTGCTAGCGAAACTAGCAGCGAAACTGCTGGTGAAACTAGCAGCGAAACTGTTGGCGAACCTAGCTGCGAAATTGCTGATCTTGCAGCGAAATTAGCAGCGAATTTAGGCAGAAATTAACCCCCTTTAAGTGTTAGCTATTCTGTAGGCTGTGTAGAGTGATCCTAGCCTTGTAAGCTTAGCCTAGAAGTTATTCGTGGTATCCAGGTGAGTTCTAGATCCCCTATTTATAAGTTTTTCCATGTTTTGGGGCTATTATGCATACTAAATTTACGTTTTTAAATGATCAAGATTTTAAGGGGTTTTAACAGGAAGAACGATTTTTCTATAAGTAAATGATCTATATAAAACCCAGCCAGGGGCGTTGCCCCTTGGACCCCACTAGGGGCTGCTGCCCCTAGGACCCCGCTGTCAGGGGCTGCCGCCCCCGAACCCCCGCTGTCTCGCGGCGGATCGGTTATGTTTTATGATGATTAGTACTTGGTATGTTGTGTACTTAATAAGTTAAGTATTATATATACTAAAGAGGAAGATGATATTAATGAAAAGTGAAACTAAATGAATGTTACCCCCGGGCCCGTTTGATGATGAAAAGTCTTGCAAGCACTATGATAGACTTCACTTATGTGAGTCTGATGTATGATGATGGATCTGTATTCATGAGCGGGCTATGTGCCTTGCAGTGTGGATCAACTGTCGGGGGTTAGCTACCGTTTTCATGTGTACCGACAGGGATTGGCATTTGTTGTCAATCAACATGGAGCTCTTGCTTTGTGCAATCTCGTTTATGATGAAAGTGAAAGATAATGAAAGAATGAAAGATAATGAACATGCTTATTATGATGCATGTAATGTTATATACTATGTTGTATGCATGGTCATTATATGAAGGATAAAGTTTATATTTTCTTATAATATTTAAAACTAGAACTCGCTCAGCGAAGCTGACTTTTATGCATAATAGTTGGCAGGTAAGTGCTGATGCTGAGGATGGCACATGGAGCTACTTGGGGAGCTATGGATGGCATTTATTTATGAAATCTTTATTGTAATTTAAGAACAAGTAACATGTTTTGTTTGAAATTAAAGGACAAATGTATGAGTACAATATGGTTTCTAAGTTTTAAATGAATGTCTAATTATTTCCGCTGCAATGTTTTATTATTAAACTGATTTTATGCTATGATTAACCAACTGTGAGGCTTCCCGGGAACGGGGCCTTACAACAAGTAAGGCTTGGGTTTCCAAATGTAACTAATCATTTTCTTTGTGCAGGAACAGCTCAAGACAAACAGGAATGTCTGGATAATTGACAGTGGCTGTTCCAGGCACATGACAGGCAATAGGTCTCTACTCTATAATTTTGAGAGAATTGATGGAGGACCAGTTGCTTTTGGAGGAGATGAAGGTGGTTACATTTCTGGAAGGGGCAAGGTCACAAATGGTAAACTCAGCATTGAGAAGGTAAACTTTGTTAAGGAGTTTGGGTACAATCTTCTGAGTGTATCCCAATTTTGTGATCAGAGTCATAACATGCTCTTTACTGAGCATGAGTGCATTGTTCTCAAGCCTGGAGTGGTCATTCCTCATGAGCTGTCACACCCCAACCTTGACGGCGGAAACGTCGAGGAGTGAGAGTTAAGATCGTTCACAGCCACATAACGCTATTAATAAACCAAATATAATTTAAACATAAGTTTCAATTGTCACATTACAAACATAAGTCTCAAAAAGAATAAAAGTATAACATAAAATGTAACAAGTCATTCTTATTTCATTTATTTATCTAGGTCCATTCCTAGATGTGCAATCTTCAAAGAGTAGATATCATACTTGGGGTATTCCTGAAACATGTTAAAAATAAAAGGTCAACATAAAAATGTTGGTGAGCATTCCATAGTTTTCAATACATAAGTATATAAAAGATGGCAATTCAAGTCATAAGTTAGTGAATAAAGTGATTAGGGATGTTATGAACAATGCAACAATCAAACCTTGACAATAGTTTTACAAGTCTCAAATGTTAAAAGTATATACGATCAGCTAAGTGTACTTGGATCAACCAAGCAGGCTTGTCTTACCCATAGATCTATGACTTCGCTGGGCTAGCAATAGTTAATGATTGTACATATAACGCCATAACATGGTAACCACAAAAGTTCAACTAACCACAACTTTACAAGATGAATTGCCATAGGTTTACAAGTCTCAAAGAGGTTTACAAGTGCAATAATATACGTTAACATGCTTCACCCCAAAGTGTGAAAATAAGAAAAAGGGGTATGAAATACTCACATGGAAAACTCACAATAATAGTGATGGTTGTAGAGTACATAAGAAAGCTTGGATGCTTAAGAGTATAAGGTGATGTCCTAAATGATAAAAAGAAACAACAACTTGAGTTTGGGATTCATTACGAGAAGTTAGGACGCTTAGGAATACCAATAAGCGAAAGGTAGATTGATAAACGATTATTGTACCAATTTTAGATTCTGGACAGAATGTTTGATACGTGTTTGAACAGGTTTTTAAAATAGCAAACGGTTTCATAAAATTATAAAAATTTATACTTGACTAGTTCAAAGTCTCCCGAACAACTTTCATTCAGAAACAATTTTATGAAAAGATCTTTAAATAGGTCAAACAAGCAGCACAAGACAGAAGGTGCTGAAATGCGCACTTATCTTGTAAAGGCTATTGTTGAGTCGTCCGATTGAGTTTGAAGACGTATAAACTGTCGTTGAAAAGGTAATTCAATGAACTTAACATTGGAGTCTTAGTTTACCGAAATTTAGTTTGTTATGATCAAGTTATGGTCGGTTGAAGTAAGACTATATTCTGCCAGAATTGTAGTAAGGCACTTATGTGCACTTTTAAAATTGTTAATACATGAAACGGGTTAGAACAATTTATTATGTTAATATATGGTATATTAGTCTTCATTTGAGTTATAAAAATATTCTAAGACTTTGGCATAGCCATCATTTAGAACAATAATCTTGCAGAATAACCGAATGCGGCGGCATAGCCGTCCATATGCAAACGGGATTCTTTGTTTATGTTAGTGTGTTGTTAGCTTAATTTAGGAATGTTAGTGATTATTATAAGATTAGTGATTATTAAAATGTTAATGATCAAATGATAATTATTAAAGTAAAAAAGAGGTTTGGTAGAAGAAAGAATAATAGTAAGAACATAAAGTCATGAGAACAATTGAATGTTAGGATGATTAAAATGTATAATATAAAAACAACAAAGGATTACCTTAGTATTAAAAATTCTTGAAATTTCTTGTAAAATAAAATTCTTCAAATTTCATCATAACCAATGGATGAAAGAAAGATATGAGAGTGAGGTTTTTAGAGAATGAGCAAATGAAAATTGAGGCCTAAGCCTTGCTTTTATACTTGAGGTTAGGAGGAGGTTATGAATGGTGTTAATGGTGATTTATAAGTCTTTTAAAAGGGGGTTATGATTGGAATTTGAAATAAATATAAAATTAAATAATTTCAATAAATAAAAGAATAATTATAATTTAAAATTTAAATTCTTGAAGACTATAATTTTAACAACTTTTTTATAAAATATTTATAGACTTTATAAAACCAATTGAATAATCAATCAAATTATTTATTTGTTAATCTTTATAACTTTTATAAAACTTGTAACTTTATAATTTGATTACTTATTTTCAATATTTAAAATTCATAATTACTTATAAAACTTTATAAGTATAATAAAATTCATTTTATAACTTTATAAGTTTTAATAAATCTTTTCCATTTAGTTATTTGTTGTAGCATGATTAATAAAGTTTATAATTTTATGAAAAAGAATTATTTATAAATCAACAAGTTATTATAAGTTGTTTAAATGATAAATTGAATAAATCAATTTAAACTACACGTCTAATCTATATAATTCATTAATATAAATAAAATAAGTTAAATAAAGAAATTCATATCGTAAGATAGTTCGATTTTAGTTCGGGTTCGGGTTTATAACTTGAAAATGCCGGATGTTACAGTCTCCCCTACTTTAAGAAATTTCGTCCCGAAATTTAATCACAAGAAGACTAATTTCAAGGATGTGAGGAGACTTGGATTTCATGACACATTCGCAAGTGACACTTGGAACGTTTAAATTCAAATGAGTTTAATTATGATGGGATGGTATGCTTAAGTTTGTTAAGTTCATTATTTATGATTTCATGTGCTCCTTGACAAAGATTACAAGATTGTTAATCTAAAATTTTTAATTAATAAATGTTTGTACCTTAAATGGTTCAAGACATTCGGGAAGGTTTTGTCATGCAGTATTGGTGTGACACGAGACTCGGAGATAAGTTTAGGATGTTTTTGGATGGAATATAAAAGCTTCTCAAGTAATAACTTTAACATAGATCTTAGATGATTGGTGGTCTACTTATGCCATTAAGGTTTCAAGCTTAACTAGTGTAACGCTGATATAAGGATTGTGTTCGTTAAGGTTAGAGATTCAATTCAGAATGAGGACATCATTGTAATAGATTTTCAGGATAAGTGTGGATTTGAGGGGAAGTCATTCGGAAAAGATTATTAAGGGTCGTTAAGAGGTTTGGGATAATGTGTTTAAGATTTAGGAGGCCAAAATCAATGAAGAAACAAGCCAATAGGTCAATAATGCACCAAAGGACATCAAGAAGTACAAGGCAATTTGAACATATACCCAGCTACGTCATCATTTCCTTTATGCCAAACCATGAATACCAATCGCGGAAATTCATGATCATCTTTGTCCCCATCAGAATGAATAACAAGTCTAGTGAGTCGCAGTCAAGATAGAGATTTAGAGATTTTCAAAATTATGAGTTCAAAGTTATCCAAAAAAATGGGAATTGTATTTTTAATTATGGGTAAAGAGTTAAACAAAAACGTCGTTCATGATCGGATTGGAATTTAAACAATTCAGAATATCAATGACAAAGGCAACGGCAAATACTTTTCTAAGTACGGCTTGCACACGCGGTTCATCATACCCATAAGCACAGCTGAGAACATTTATGTGTCTAGAAAGACATGAACACAAGTTGATAATGCCCTTATTTAGTAGAAAGATTGTTTAAGAAGGCTACACAATCATATGTTGATGATAACTCAAAATGAAAGTTGATAAATAAGGAATAAATGGTTCGATGTAGCTAGATCGAGTTAAAACATGAAGATAAAGGGAAAGAAATCGTTTTAAAAATTTAAATGCTCCAAGCTCGGAATCCAAATCAACCTAGAGTGATCGGGTCTCTTTTCAAGTTCAGAAATCATGCTTGGGCTTGATAGGTCCAAACACTAACATTGGTTCACCCTTTAAGTTACTACATGTTTCTTGTCACTTGATTAAAACCTTGGTAAGTTGGAGATCAAGAAATGAGAATAGTCACCAAGGTGTGGTTTTCACTCCTAACTTGATGGTGTATCCCCAAGGTATGACCACTAACTTACCAATCAAAAAGTTCGATCCCAACTCCTTGTTGAGGATCCAAAGAAATAAGACGAGGTAACTCACCATTAAGGTAAGGGAAATCACTACTATCTTAACGGTGAAGTTTTACAAAAACAAAATATAACAAGATGAACTTCCTCATCAAAATCCAGAAATCACTCCTACTTTGATGAAGTCGTCTCATTTGAGCAAATACAATTCATAAAGATGATATTATCATCAAGGTATGGAATTCACGCCTATCTTGATGATAATAGCAAGAAAACAATCGAAGATTGACATTTGTCACCAAAGTACGGGTTTCAATCCTATTTTAGTGAGATCATGTCATTTGTGAAATGTCATTCCAAAGAAAATAATTGAAGTCAATCCTCGGGATAAGGAAATCACCCCGATCCAGAGGATGAAATTTTTATAAATCACAATTGGAAACCATTTATCGAAACGAATAGAGAATCATCAGAGTAAGGGAATCACCCCTGTTTTGATGAGTTAGAATCATTTAGGAGATACGGGTGTTCTTAGTCATAGGTTGACTTGCAAACTCTTGCATCTCTCACGGTGCAGACGGTACGGAGTTTGACTTAACGACGAAAGAAAAATAATATCAATTAGAAATTCGGAAAATTTCAAGTTACATCATTGTAACAAAAAGGAAAAAAATCATGCTTACAAGCTTAAGATCAAAGTTCGAGATAACAGAATTTGTTGTGGTGTTCAAATCTTGGATGGTTTCAATCGGGAAGACGAAATCAAGGGCAGGAAATTATTCAACACCACAATGAGATGTGATCATTCGATTCACAATCGAAAGGAATACATGGACTTCTCAAGATATGAGGTCAACCATAGCCTTATTGAAGACACGCGTACTTATAAGTGATCACTCATCTCAAGGGTTTCGAGTCAAGTAAATGGATTCAATGATCGAGTCAAATCACCATTTACACTTTGCCTAGACAAATTATCCCGAGATGTAAGAATTCCACCTATAGCATTGCATGTTCTTAGTTATGGGACACATCCTTAAGAAGACTTGAGAACCATAAGTAACGGTTTAAAGTTTTTGATAACCATTCGGTTTAGATTCCCAATATCTTTGGGTATATTAAGATCCATGTTCACGTTGGTCAAGATATAGAAATAGTTACATGAAACGCTCAATGTATAACGGTGTTTAAACGTAAGAGTTGAAATGTAGGTTAGGTTCAATATTAACAGGAACATTATGTATGATAAGAATGAAGATATACCAGTTCAAGGAATCAAAGATTTTTAAGATACGAAGAGGATGGTTCCATTTGGTAACGCATTACCATTTGGAATCGTTGACACGTCAAGGTAAATTGACCCATTTGCCTTAGAGACTTGTGTATGTTGACCATAGTTTATCACTCATCCCAGAAATCCCCAGGTAAGCATAACTGGTCTCACAATGAGATTTATACGATATGCTTGCCTTAGCCCGAAGGCCTTTTGCCAGGAAATCCAGAATACAGGTGTCTATGTGCCACACAAATTTCTTTGGTTTATGAAATCAAAACCTTGATGAGATTTTCATAGATTAGACATAGAGTCTAAGGAATTGAACCCATATGATAAGTGTAGGTTCCACGTGTCGTTAAGAATAGGTTTAGGAAGTTCATTTGTCGGGGAGAGTCAAAGAGTCAAAGTTAAGTTTAGGGAGACAAGTAACTAAGTTTAAGCATACATAAGGCAATCCTATGCTAAGGCATCAAGTTGCACAAAAGGCATAGCATTATGTAGCATGCAAACAACATGTAAGCACAAAGGTATAAGGATCTTTCTATGAGGTTCATGCAACTATAGTCTAGGTCACCATTTCTAATAACCTAAATCCCTATAGTTATGGGCTCTGATACCAATCTGTCACACCCCAACCTTGACGGCGGAAACGTCGAGGAGTGAGAGTTAAGATCGTTCACAGCCACATAACGCTATTAATAAACCAAATATAATTTAAACATAAGTTTCAATTGTCACATTACAAACATAAGTCTCAAAAAGAATAAAAGTATAACATAAAATGTAACAAGTCATTCTTATTTCATTTATTTATCTAGGTCCATTCCTAGATGTGCAATCTTCAAAGAGTAGATATCATACTTGGGGTATTCCTGAAACATGTTAAAAATAAAAGGTCAACATAAAAATGTTGGTGAGCATTCCATAGTTTTCAATACATAAGTATATAAAAGATGGCAATTCAAGTCATAAGTTAGTGAATAAAGTGATTAGGGATGTTATGAACAATGCAACAATCAAACCTTGACAATAGTTTTACAAGTCTCAAATGTTAAAAGTATATACGATCAGCTAAGTGTACTTGGATCAACCAAGCAGGCTTGTCTTACCCATAGATCTATGACTTCGCTGGGCTAGCAATAGTTAATGATTGTACATATAACGCCATAACATGGTAACCACAAAAGTTCAACTAACCACAACTTTACAAGATGAATTGCCATAGGTTTACAAGTCTCAAAGAGGTTTACAAGTGCAATAATATACGTTAACATGCTTCACCCCAAAGTGTGAAAATAAGAAAAAGGGGTATGAAATACTCACATGGAAAACTCACAATAATAGTGATGGTTGTAGAGTACATAAGAAAGCTTGGATGCTTAAGAGTATAAGGTGATGTCCTAAATGATAAAAAGAAACAACAATTGAGTTTGGGATTCATTACGAGAAGTTAGGACGCTTAGGAATACCAATAAGCGAAAGGTAGATTGATAAACGATTATTGTACCAATTTTAGATTCTGGACAGAATGTTTGATACGTGTTTGAACAGGTTTTTAAAATAGCAAACGGTTTCATAAAATTATAAAAATTTATACTTGACTAGTTCAAAGTCTCCCGGACAACTTTTATTCAGAAACAATTTTATGAAAAGATCTTTAAATAGGTCAAACAAGCAGCACAAGACAGAAGGTGCTGAAATGCGCACTTATCTTGTAAAGGCTATTGTTGAGTCGTCCGATTGAGTTTGAAGACGTATAAACTGTTTGAAAAGGTAATTCAATGAACTTAACATTGAAGTCTGAGTTTACCCAAATTTAGTTTGTTATGATCAAGTTATGGTCGGTTGAAGTAAGACTATATTCTGCCAGAATTGTAGTAAGGCACTTATGTGCACTTTTAAAATTGTTAATACATGAAACGGGTTAGAACAATTTATTATGTTAATATATGGTATATTAGTCTTCATTTGAGTTATAAAAATATTCTAAGACTTTGGCATAGCCATCATTTAGAACAATAATCTTGCAGAATAACCGAATGCGGCGGCATAGCCGTCCATATGCAAACGGGATTCTTTGTTTATGTTAGTGTGTTGTTAGCTTAATTTAGGAATGTTAGTGATTATTATAATATTAGTGATTATTAAAATGTTAATGATCAAATGATAATTATTAAAATAAAAAGAGGTTTGGTAGAAGAAAGAATAATAGTAAGAACATAAAGTCATGAGAACAATTGAATGTTAGGATGATTAAAATGTATAATATAAAAACAACAAAGGATTACCTTAGTATTAAAAATTCTTGAAATTTCTTGTAAAATAAAATTCTTCAAATTTCATCATAACCAATGGATGAAAGAAAGATATGAGAGTGAGGTTTTTAGAGAATGAGCAAATGAAAATTGAGGCCTAAGCCTTGCTTTTATACTTGAGGTTAGGAGGAGGTTATGAATGGTGTTAATGGTGATTTATAAGTCTTTTAAAAGGGGGTTATGATTGGAATTTGAAATAAATATAAAATTAAATAATTTCAATAAATAAAAGAATAATTATAATTTAAAATTTAAATTCTTGAAGACTATAATTTTAACAACTTTTTTATAAAATATTTATAGACTTTATAAAACCAATTGAATAATCAATCAAATTATTTATTTGTTAATCTTTATAACTTTTATAAAACTTGTAACTTTATAATTTGATTACTTATTTTCAATATTTAAAATTCATAATTACTTATAAAACTTTATAAGTATAATAAAATTCATTTTATAACTTTATAAGTTTTAATAAATCTTTTCCATTTAGTTATTTGTTGTAGCATGATTAATAAAGTTTATAATTTTATGAAAAAGAATTATTTATAAATCAACAAGTTATTATAAGTTGTTTAAATGATAAATTGAATAAATCAATTTAAACTACACGTCTAATCTATATAATTCATTAATATAAATAAAATAAGTTAAATAAAGAAATTCATATCGTAAGATAGTTCGATTTTAGTTCGGGTTCGGGTTTATAACTTGAAAATGCCGGATGTTACATGAGCATATCCTGCTCAGAGCCCCCAGGAAAAGGAACATGTACAAGATGGATTTGCAAGAAACATCTCCCTCTGGAGAAGTTTCATGCTTTCTATCTAAAGCAAATAGTGATGAGTCTTTCCTATGGCATAAAAGAATGTGCCATGTAAACTTTAAGAACATGAATAAATTAATTAAACATGATCTGGTAACTGGAATGCCAAAGAAAGAGTTTACAAGTGATGATCATTGTGTTGCATGCCTGAAAGGGAAGCAACACAAGGTATCTCACAAGCCTAAGGAAAAGAACTCCATCACTACTCCCCTACACTTGTTACATATGGATCTCTTTGGCCCCACCAGTGTAATGAGTTTAGGAAGGACCTCTTACTGTTTGGTGATCACAGATGATTTTACAAGATTCACTTGGGTCTTCTTCCTTAGAACTAAGGATGAAACCCCTGAGATTCTAAAGAATTTCATCTTAAAAGTTGAGAATCAATGTGATCACAAGGTCAAAACCATAAGATGTGATCAAGGAACTGAATTCAAGAACCAAATCCTTGATACATTTTGTGATGAAAAAGGTATTACAAGACAATATAGTGCTCCCAGGACTCCTCAGCAAAACGGAGTTGCTGAGAGGAGAAACAGGACACTTATTGAAGCTGCAAGAACTATGTTGTCTGACTCTAAACTGCCTATCACCTTCTGGGCAGAGGCAGTTAATACTGCTTGCTATGTGCAAAACAGAGTTTTAGTAGTTAAGACACATGGTAAGACTCCTTATGAACTTTGGCACAAGAGGAAACCTTTCATTGGTTTTCTCAGGTCATTTGGATGTCCCTGCACCATCTTGAATACCAAAGATCAAATTGCCAAGTTTGCTGAGAAATCAGATGATGGACACTTCATTGGATACTCTTCCCAAGCTAAAGCTTATAGAGTATACAATCTCAGAACTAGAATTGTTGAGGAGTCAGCCAATGTGACTTTCAATGAGCACACACCCTGTGTGGCTGGTTCTGGTCCGGATTGGCTGTTTGATCTTGATTTAGTTACCAACTGTTTTAACAAATCTTGTGAGCATGTTTCAGGATCTGCAGAAAATTTAAATACAGGTGATCCTGATCCAAGATTTGAGCTAGGAAGACCTTCAACTCATACATCTTCAGCTCCAGTTGGAACTACTTCAGCAAATGAGGTTTCTATCAGCACAACAATGACAAATTCAGCTGATACATCTGGTATGCCTTCAAATTCCAGCTCAGAGGCTTCTCAACCAGATAAAGACACCTCAATTGTAGAAGACAACAATGGTGATGGTGATAGTGATCAGGAATTTCTTGATGCTAATAACCATACCATAGATGACAACATCAATGATGTCACACACTCATTGGATCAAGTTAATCTTGATAAGTGTGATAATGTGGAGGGTGAATCTTCCAGGCCAGATCTAAATTTCTCAAATTTGGATCTTTCTCAGCAACTTGCTGTGATCCCTCAGCTAAGGATCCACAAGTCTCACCCCACCACAAACATCATTGGAGATGTTGTCACAGGGGTAAGAACAAGAGGACAAACCCATGAAGCAAATGTTTGTCTTCACTCTTGTTTCTTATCTCAGATAGAGCCAAAGAAAGTTGATGAAGCTCTAAAGGATGGAAGTTGGGTTGAAGCTATGCAACAAGAGCTGCTTCAATTCAAAAGGCAGAAAGTTTGGAACCTTTGTCCTCTTCCTCATGGGAAGACTACCATTGGAACCAAATGGGTTTTTAGGAATAAGAAGGATGATAGAGGAATCATCATCAAGAACAAGGCAAGACTAGTTGTTCAAGGATACACACAAGAAGAAGGGATTGACTACACTGATGTCTTTGCTCCTGTAGCAAGACTAGAAGCTGTTAGGATATTCCTGGCATTTGCTGCATCCAAGAACTTCAAGGTCTATCAACTTGATGTAAAGTGTGCTTTCTTATATGGAGTGATTGATGAGGAGGTTTATGTCAAACAGCCACCTGGTTTGTAGACCCTGATCATCCTGATTATGTCTGCAAGCTTGACAAAGCTCTTTATGGGCTGCATCAGGCACCCAGGAAGTGGTATGAGACACTATCTGAGTATCTTTGTAAACATGGATACAGGAGAGGTACTATAGATGGAACTCTCTTCATCAAAGGACAGGGAAATGACTTATTGCTGGTTCAAGTATATGTAGATGACATCATCTTTGGTTCAACTAATCCAAAGCTCTGCAAAGACTTTGAGAAGCTGATGAAAGACAGATTTGAAATGAGTTCAATGGGAGAACTCAACTTCTTTCTGGGAATTCAAGTGAAGCAGGTTGAAGATGGCATCTTCATAAGTCAGTCAAAGTATGTTCAAGACATACTCAAGAGGTTCAACATGACTGATTGTAAGATTGCTAAGACACCCATAGCCAGAAACCACTCCCTTGGTCCAGATCTTGAGGGGGAGTGTGTAGATGAACACTTATACAGGGCTATGATTGGGTCTCTTATGTATCTTACAGCTAGCAGGCCTGATATCATGTTTGCTACATGTATTTGTGCAAGATATCAAGCCAACCCTAAGATGTCTCACTTAATCACTGTGAAAAGGATTTTAAGATACCTCAAAGGTGCTTCAACACTTGGTCTATGGTATCCAAAGAATCCTAATTTCAATCTGTATGCCTATACAGATAGTGATTATGGTGGTTGCAACATGACTGCAAAGTCTACATCTGGGGGATGTCAATTCCTTGGTGGAAGGGTTGTCTCATGGCAATGCAAGAAACAATCCTGTGTGTCTGCATCAACTGCTGAGGCTGAATACATTGCTGCTGCAAGCTGCTGTGCTCAAGTGCTTTGGATTCAAAATCAGATGCTGGACTATGGATTTAACTTCAAAGAGACTCCTATCCACATAGACAACAATAGTGCTATCTCTATCACTGAGAACCCTGTGCAGCACTCAAGGACCAAACACATCAACATCAGGTATCATTTAATAAGAGATAACTATGAAAAGGGATTAATTAAACTAGTCAAAGTTCATACAGATGAACAATATGCTGATCTGTTCACAAAAGCTTTTGATGAACAGAGATTTAAGTATCTGATATCAGCTATTGGGATGATTAACTTTGAGTAGACTTTTTCTTAAAACTAATTCTAATTATTTCTTCTTAAAATATGTGTGTCCTAAGTTGTCTAGTTCATCACTTTCATAAGCTCATGTTTTCTTTGGATGTAAAATTCTTTTTGAAGACTTTCCTTAGATTCTTGAAAATTTTCTGATACTTCGGAAGATAAAGTTTTATCTTCGAAAGAAAAACATGTCTTCAAAATAAATAACTGTCTAAGAGATTTTACCTTCGGAAGAAGTCAAATTCATCTTCCGAAGCTTAAAATTCTTATCTCAGACACTTATTCATTTTTAAGGACTTTTTCCTTCCGAAGCAAAATTAACCTTCGGAAGCTTTGTTTATTCTTATACAAAGCATCCAAGGGTTTATTTCTCTTCCGAAGCATAAATCTTCAAGACTCTCAGGAAAATCTTCCGAAGCCATTTTAGCTTCGGAAGCTTTTTCAATCAAAACTTCCGAAGACAAATTACCTTCGGAAGCTTTTCGAATTCCAAGAAAACTACTTTTTGAGCAAAAGTAAACTACCTTTTCAGAGGTGGGACCGACTTCCGGATTTCAAAGTTTATCCTCTTTCATTAACTTTGGTTCAAATCCCTTTTCACATAAATACCCAACGGTTCCCCCTCTTTCCCACTATCTTCCTCAATTCTACTATTCCTCTAACCTAATTCTCTAAACCGCCTTTGCTTTCTACCTTTCTTCACCCTTAAGCTTCTGAAATGGCCAACCTTAACCGCAGAAACAACCCAGATTTCTCCATGCAACTTCACAGGCAACATAATCAAGTTGCTCTGTTAAGCTCTGAGAAAGATGCAAGTTTCTCAGAGATTTGCCAATTCTTGACTCTGTCAAACTATTTCACCTCCCTGACCATTGATCCTACTCTATATGAGGATCACTTGCTTGAATTCTGGAAGACCTGCCAAGAGGTCATTATGGATGGGGAGAAGGCACTGTCTGCCACAGTGCAAGGGAGGACAATCTTCATCACTCCGGCCATCATTAACCAACATTTGCAGCTGGATGATGAAGAAGGTGAGGTGTCCTTCCCAAAGGAAGCTGTTAATCATTCCTTTGAGCAGATGGGCTATGAGGGAGATTTCTCTGTAAAGACCTTCAGGAAAGGGAAGGTCTCATCCCAGTGGAAATACCTGCTCCATGTGGTTATCCACAGCTTATCAAACAAGCATGGTGGATGGGACCAGATTCCTGAGGATCTCTCCTTTATAGTTCATGGAATGGTTCAGGGGGTCAAGTTCAGGTATTCACAATTTGTTTATACTAATTTACTTGCAAACTTAGACTCCTTAGAGTATTACATGTTTCCTAGATATGTTCAACACATTCTCAACTGTGAACTGGGCTCACAGTTGAGGGAAACAAGTAATATTCTTAAATTGGGACAGATGAAGCCGGCATCTTTAAAATAATGAAGAAGCCAACTGTAGGCTTCTCAGGGGTAGAAACAGCCCTAGTCCCAAAAATGTTAGAGCTCATTGCTCAAGGTGACAACCTAGCAACACAAGCTAGTGTTGAACCCACACCTCTTTTATCCTTACCCCTAAAAAGACCAGAAATCACCCTCACCTACCAAAGAAAATCCAAACGAACCCCTGCTCAGGCTATTGAGTCTGTGCAGGCCCCCATATACTCAACCTTACAGGAAGAAGTGGACACTAGAGCTCCCACTTCTCCTGAGGAGCAAACCACTCCCATTATTTCACCTATCAGGGCTGAGGTTCCTCATGCTCACCCTGATGAGCTCACTAGCCCAACAGCCTTAAGCCTTCACTCTGAGTCTCAACACTCAAGTGAACAACCTTCAGGGGACAGCTACCATCCCCAGCCTTTGGATCTCAACCAACCAATTCCCAACCTATCCTTTCTATACTGATGAAGACTTAGGATTCAGTGAGTACCATGAGTCTCTCTTCTCCTCCCCTACTCAAAGAGAGATGAGTACCTCTGACTCTCCTCAGTCTATCCCACATCAGTCACCTATTACTGAGGTGGACACTTCTGAACCTGTTCAGGATGTCCATATGGAAGAGGCTCTCACTTTTGAAAGTGATTACATCATTAAGACCTCAACCATGGCAACTCAGCCCACTGGCATCTCAACTGAGGCTGCCAGTGAGCAGAGGCAGCCAAGAAACTCAAGCTGGTGGTGAGAGAGAGGACTTTGGTCCAATCATCTCATCCCCCAATGATTCTTCTGATGAAGATGAGGGGAATTTGAGACTAAAGGTGCAGAAATTGTCAAAAACATGCACCTTTTAGTCTCTAAGGTTAGTCACTTGGAATCTCAGGTGACTACCTTACAAAACAGGGTCAATGATCAGCAACTTCAGATTTCATATCTGAAGGAAAAACTAGCTGGGAGACCTTTAAGGAGAGCTCAACCAGGAACACAAGAACCTGTGGAAGTGATTGACTTATCCTCCAGCTCACCTATGCAAGTGGGTGATGCTACCAAAAAGGGGGAGAAAGTTATTACAACCACAGAACCTGGGAGTTCTTCAAGAGAATGGACATAGAGGACTCACCATCCTCACTTGCTGTTGTGCATTCTCAGCAACTTCCTCAAGTTCACATTAATGTGGACTCTATAGACTCAATCATCAGGAGTCTCTTTGAGGAAGGTATACCAAGGGCTGTCTCATCTCCACCACAAGGAACTGGCAACTACATCATAAGGTGGAGGTATGATGATGACAGAAGAGCCCTTATACTTCACAGAGTTCAAGGCCAACAAGAAGTTTTTCAGTTCCAAAGCCTGAGCTTCTATGAAAGACTGGATTTAGTCAACATGCCACTTGTCAATCCAAGCAATTCAAGACAAGCTGACAGGCTGGCTCAAAGAATCCAAGACAGGATCCTTGCAGAGTTCTCTCTAAGAAGGAGACTTAGGCAATCAGGCAATGTCATCGGTCAACTGGATGTTGAGGTGGACCCTAAGATTAGTTTCATAGGGGAAACCTTGACTGAAGGCCCAGTGGCAGAACCTGAGACCCCTGTCTCATCATCAACAACTGCTGCAGAGGTCCAAACTCCATCTGAGACACCTGCTGGTGAAGGTGTTTCTCAGCCTCTCTCTGGCCAGAGCATGGAAGCTACACCAAGCAATGAAGGCCAAGCCTAATCCACCCTGAGTCACAAAGGTCTGTTGGTGACAAAGGGAAAAGGATAATGACTCCTGAGGAAATTGAGGAGGAAGAGAGAGAGAGGAAAAGGAGGCTAAGGGGAGAAAGTTCTTCTGGGTCATCTAGCTTCATGCAAGCTGCAATCAGGGCTGCCCCAGACCAAATACTCAAGATGATGAGTTAAGGGCAGTCAGGATTACCTATTTACAGACCAGGAACTATGATATTGATGAAATCATCTCCCTCCCCTTAGAAGAGTTAAATGAACTGGCTGACATGGAAGTGTCAAGAGAGATGAAGGAGAAAAAGGATGCAAGGTTACTTCTCCAATTCAAAGAGGAGAAGAGACAGAAAAGACTTTACAAGCATGCTCCCACTCTCTCTCCAGTTCAAGAAAGTCCTGCACAGAAGATGTGGCTCCACAAGAACCTCAGGTAGATAAAGAAGAAGATAGGATCAAGATGATCAACTACCTGAGTGCCACAGGCTTCTATCAGGCAGATGCACTTCTTCCCCTGTCCTATGACTTCATTGAGTTCGAGTACCTAAAGCAACTTGAGCTTGAGCTAGTCAAAGAAAGAAAAACAACCAAAAGGAAGCTAAGGGAAGAAGCTGCAAAGTCAAGAGCCATCATTCAAAAGAATGCAAAGAAGTCTGCTGACAGACAAAGAATGATGAGCTTCTTGAGGCTATATGGATTCTCCGGAAGGAGACTTGGCCCCATGTCTCTATCTAAAATGGATGAGCATATAAGGGTGATCAAGCAGAAGATTAAAAGTGGAGAACTGATTGACTTGCACTCTCTTCCAAGTCAAGTCCCACCTGAAGTGGAGGTCAAGTTTGAACAACCAGAGACACCTCAACCAGAACCTCCAGCTGAGCCTCAGCAAACTTCATCTTCTGATCCAAGACAGGGTCAAACTCCTTCTCCTTCTGAACCTGTGAGGGAGGAACACCCAACTGAGAAAGACACTGATGATCAACATGGTGCTGCAGACCAGTCTTCTCAGTTAAAGTCATCTAAGAGGAAGAAGAGAATGGCTTCTAAACCAAAGACTAAGAAGAAGAAGCCAAAGTCATCTACCTCTACACCTCAGGCTGAATCAGATCAACCTGAGGAAGTGCATGATGAGCAGCCCAATCAACTCCTATGCAAGTGGCTCCTCTAACAACTGAGACACCTATCTTGTCCTGGACTTACTCTACCAATCCAGAAAGATGGCATGTTATCAGAGATCAAGGTGTTGAGAATGTCTACTCCTGGCAAGACATAATCAACTTACCTCTTCATGATCTCTTTGAGATGAGAAGATACTATGAGAGTCTTGATGATCCTGACCATCTAATGAAGAAAGGAATGGTCTTGATTATACTGAAGACTACCAACATCTGAAGATCTTCTAAGTGTTTTGGTAGCATCAGCCTAGGGGGAGTTTGTAAGGATTCCTTAAGTCTGATGCAACCCAAAACATCCAAAGTGTCTCAGCAACATGCACTAAGTACTGAAGTGAAGAATGCTTCGGAAGTTTTACACAATGCATTAGAAAATACTCTAAGTGTAAAATCTTCCGAAGCCAAGACCAATATCTTCCGAAGCCAAACATGAAGTCTTCTGAAGCTTTAGAGACAAAGTCTTCCGAAGCTTCATCCTATGAAGACAGATTTCTTCCGAAGACTTTTAGTACACATGCTTTATCTGATGTACTGTTCCATAAAGCACCTTTTCCGCTGCATCTCTGTAAAGTCACCAACTTACATGAGTTGGTGAAAAGGTCCATGCTTTTGGTAACTGTACATTGAGGTCTTGAGTCTGTAACTTTCCACTTTATGTACTTTATCCTTTTTGTAATGTATAAGGATGTGAGCTATGGCATGTCATAGTCACAAGGTCAAAAGGCAGATATGCCTTTTGATCCTACAATTGATTTTGTTAGTGTCTAGTCAATTGTATCCAGCTGGCTTTCAAAGTATAGCCGACTGTAGGTTGTAGTATAAGTATTTCAAGTTCTTGTATCTTTATTTATGCTTTGTAACACTTGTAAAAGAACTTGAGAAAGCAATATACTGCCTCCTTGAAACCCATACTCTCTTGTTCTGTCTCTTGCTTTACTTGTGTTCTTTGTATCACTTTGGTCAACCCAGTTCACTGTTTGATTAAAGTTTAGTTAATCTCCTCTTTGTGTTGTTGTGTTGTAATTGTGTTAAAGCCCTTAAACGGTCCTGCAGTAAACAAGGCATACAGTAAAGAGAACGAACAATATTTGTTCATATAGTTAATGCGTGCTCGCATATACAGTAAAGAGTTGTATTTTAAAAGAAAAGAGTATTTTCATATACAACATACAGAAAGTATTTTATTACCTATAAAACTAGAACTCACTCAGCAACGCTGACTTTTATACATTTTCAGTTGACAGGTAATTATTGCTGAGGATGGCACGAGGGTGAAGCTACTCGGCAGGGAAAGACTGACATCCATTCGTATTTTATGTGTTGTTGTTTTGTAATCAGTTAAACGATGATGTATTGCTCAACAACAACGTTTTAAATGAAATGAATGGTTTTTGTTAAAATGATTCCGCTGCTTAAGTTTATTAAATTTATAATGTTTAATGTATTTAATGCTGTGAATGACCAACTGTGAGGTCCCCAGGAACGGAGCCTTACAAGTTGGTATCAAAGTCAAAGTTTAAGAGAATTGGGTTAAACAAATTTTTTAAAAAAACCTAAACTCAAACTAAAATGGGACAAATAGAGGGTTGTCAGCCCCAGTAGCTACGTGCCATCAGGTATGCCTTTTCTTAATGTTAACCGGTATTATGTGCGCATGCTATTTGATTTATGTTCTCTTAGTAGATTTAGATACTGATTAAGTCAGGATAGGAAATGCTTGGGGTATGAAGAGTAAAGTAAGTGCCTAATCACAATTGGCCACTATAATTAGGGACTTACTATACTTAACATAAACTGAGCTATTACCTTGAATGACCGCGTTAGTGTTTGAATCTTATAATGTGCTTTAGAGGATGGCTGGCGGTAGATCTTCAAAGGCCTCTCGTGGTGGAGGTCACGGTGCTACTCCGCGACCTAAGAGAGGGAGACCCAGAGTCGAGAAAGTGGTTCATGAGGGACAAGAGACCCCTCATCCGGAGGGTGGCGACGAGAGCGCCAATCTGAGAGCCTCAGTAAAGGAGGCTGTGGTGGAAGAGGTTCACCAGGTCATGCAGACGATTCTACCGTCTGTGATGACCGAAGTGATCAAGGCATTAAAGGAGGGGAAAGAAACAGGTCCTCGGGAGGACGGGAATAACCAGAGCCGGAAACGGTTCTCTCTGATGACGAGGAGGAAGAAGAAGAGTCTGCACCGGAGGCGACCCGAGGCTGTAACTACGGGGCGTTTATGAGATGCAAGCCCCCTACCTTCGACGGAAACGGCACTGCGGCTGCTGCTCACCGGTGGGTGAGGGAAATGGAGGCCGTTCTCGATATCAGTGAGTGTCGTGAGGATCAGAAGGTGAAATTCGCTACCCACTCTTTTGTAGACTCGGCTTTGTGCTGGTGGGACAACATTGTCCAAGCCGAGGGTAGCAGGGCCATTGGGAGAATGAGATGGCCTGAACTGAAGAAGTTAGTGATCGAGGAATTCTGTCCCCACAGAGAGATGGATAAGATGGAAAGAGAGTTCCTGCAGCAGCTGGAGGCGGGAACAATGACACACCAGCAGTACACCACGAAATTTAATGAAATGGCGTGACTGGTGACCGATCAAGTGACTCACTGTCACGAAAGATTAAGAGATATATCCAGGGGCTGCCGACGGATATCCGTAGGCATATGATCGCCGCCCGGCCGAGCACTTTTAGATCGGCGGTTGATTTGGCTGGTAGATTATATGACGAGCGCGAGGTGGTGGTGGTTGAGGTGAACAAGAAGGGTGGAGGTGACCGTAACTGGAATGGGAAACGGTTTGGACGTGGTGGAGCCGCTCCAAACAATAAGGTGGCGAAGGTGGGTGACCGACGTGTGGTCACAACTGGTGCATAACGGAAGAAGTGTGGCAAATGTGGAAGGGAGCATACTGGTGAGTGCAGGATGGGGATGAACGTATGCTTCAGGTGTGGTCAGCCTGGCCACATCGCTAGAGACTGCAAGAAGCCGAGGGCGGATAGCTCGGGAGCGGGGAATAAGAAGCCGGGGGAAGGAGGGCAGAGGGCAAGTGCTAGAGCTTACACTATGACCCGGGAGGAAGCTAGAGCTGATCCCGATGTTTTGTCAGGTATGTTTCTAGTAAACCAAATTTATGCCTCTGTATTGTTTGATTCTGGTGCTAGCAGGAATTTTATTTCCACTACTTTCTGTGCTAAGTTGCCTGTTAGTAGTAGAAAGATTAGTCAACCATTCGATGTAGAAACTGCCATTGGTAAGTCCACTAGAATTACTGATGTGATAGAGGACTGTGCCATAGAATTAGAAGGTCATAGGTTCGCTGCTAGGTTGCACGTGATACCCCTAGGTGGATTTGATGTAGTACTAGGGATGGTCTGGCTAGCAACCTATGAAGCAAACATCGTGTGTCGCAAGAAGATGATTCGATTAGTTGCGCCCGATAAGAGTTTGGTTACGATTCATGGAGATCTTACTACTATGATCCCGAAGATGAGGCGGGGAAGTGCATGAAACGTGGAAGTAGTGCCTATTTGGCCTACGTAAAAGATGTGGATGCGTCAGTACCATAATTATCTGAGGTACCAGTGGTGTGCGACTTTCCGGACGTATTCCCGGAAGACTTACCCGGCGTGCCACCGGACCGTTAAATTGAGTTCCAAATTGATCTGATACCCGGTGCTCAACCCGTTGCTAAAGCACCGTATCGATTAGCTCCGACAAAAATGAAAGAGCTGATGGAGCAGTTGCAAGAGCTGCTCGATAAGGGGTTCATTAGACCGAGCATCTCTCCCTGGGGTGCTCCGGTATTGTTTGTAAAGAAAAAGGACGGAAGCATGCGGATGTGCATCGACTATCGAGAGCTGAACAAGTTGACGGTTAAGAACCGATACCCCTTACCAAGGATTGATGACTTGTTCGACCAGCTCCAAGGCACCAGTTGGTTCTCGAGAATAGATCTACGATCTGGCTACCATCAATTGAAGGTGAAGGAACAAGACATTCCTAAGACAGCTTTCCGTACGCGTTATGCACACTACGAGTCCTCGTTATGTATTTTGGCCTAACTAACGTGCCAGCTGCTTTTATGGATTTGATGAACCGAGTGTGTCGGCCAATGTTGGATAGATCAGTAATTGTGTTTATTAACGATATTCTGATCTACTCAAAAAGCGAAGAAGAGCATGCCGGTCACACTCGGGAGGTGTTGGAAACCTTAAGAAGGGAGAAGTTGTATGCTAAATACTCCAAGTGCGCGTTCTGGTTGCGCGAGGTTCAATTCTTAGGTCATGTGATAAATCCCGAGGGGATTATGGTAGACCCCGCAAAGGGGGAGGCAGTGACGCAATGGAAGTCTCCGAAAACACCCTCCGAGACGCAGCTTCTTGGGGTTGGCGGGATATTATCGTAGGTTCATTCAGGACTTCTCCAAGATAGCCTCCCCGTTGACCAAGTTGACCCGTAAGGATGTAAAATTCGTGTGGGGTCAAGAAAGAGAAAAGGCTTTTGAGGAGTTGAAGGCAAGACTGACCCAAGCCCCTGTCTTATCATTACCCGAAGGAAGCGAGGACTTGGTGGTTTATTCAGATGCTTCCTACTCGGGGTTGGGTTGCGTGTTGATGCAGCAAGGTAAGGTGATAGCCTACGCATCTCGACAACTGAAGGTGCATGAGGTTAATTATCCTACTCATGACCTGGAGTTAGCAGCAGTGGTCTTCGCGCTAAAGATTTGGAGGCAC
The DNA here is from genome assembly GCA_025215565.1 of Flaveria ramosissima. Classification (NCBI taxonomy): domain Eukaryota; kingdom Viridiplantae; phylum Streptophyta; class Magnoliopsida; order Asterales; family Asteraceae; genus Flaveria; species Flaveria ramosissima. Next base: position 6,540,253 of record CM046031.1, read on the forward strand.
TATCTGTACGGGACAAAGTGCACCATCTTCACTGACCACAAGAGCTTGAAGTACTTCTTCGAGTAGAAGGATCTGAACATGAGGCAGAGACGATGGCTGGAGCTTATAAAGGATTATGATTGCAAAATCCATTACCATCCGGGCAAAGCCAACGTGGTGGCTGACGCCCTTAGCCGAAAATAAAGTGTCACACCCCTGCTAAAAGCAGAAACACGGGGATGTAACGAGATCGGGTTCGTCATAACACATGGTAAGCGATAGAGATGCAATATAAATAAATGATGACAAGCGTGTCATGACGACACCCGACGACAAGGGGACTTGTGTCGTGTTTAGTCAATGTTCACGACAACATAGCCATAAGCATAACATGATGATGATACACATAACCACATAAAGATGAAATTGTAAATGTAAATTCCCACAACCCGGGAACAAGTTTTAAAAGATTGTAATTGTTTACACATATCAACATTGTTCAAAAAGATTGTTTATCAAAATATGATAAGTCCCAAAATGCATCCTAGGATCTCCACTAAGGCAGCACACCTAGATTCATGGACTTGCATGATCACCTGAAAAGATATGCTTAAAACGGTCAACATAATTGTTGGTGAGCTCGCAGGTTTAAGTAATAAAAATGTAAGTGATGATGTAATAAGTAAGCGTAATGGAATACCGTGAATACAGTTATATACACAAGTAAAATCACATGACATGAGCTTTGCAACCAAACCTAGCGACGTACACAAAGAAATTGTCGGCATATATTCACCCTAGGGCCCGTTCCTGGCTACTGATGGTACCAACTAGTATACCATCAAACAAGAGTGGGGGTGTCAACCCAGTAGTACTACCAATACCTAACCGTCGGTTCCCACACTGGAATTAAATAGTTGCAAAGATAGAACCACACAGCAGACCCAAGCATGTATCAAATAGTACTTGCAACACAGTATCACGTTGTGTAAGTAAGTTGTACAACATTGAAAATGAGTAAGCATACTTTTCCCCCAAGTTGTAAATGATTGAAATATTGTATAAGCGTAAAAAGGGGCCACACAACTCACTTGTTAAGTGGTAAGTATGTATGATCGATGTAATCCCAAATGTTGAATGCAAATGAACAGTCAAACACCTATTGACAGTTATTATAAGCATTAATGATATGATGTAAGTGCGTAATAATGATTGGTCGGTTTGGGTTGTATCGGCTGGGCCGCGTGTAACTCACACAAACAGACACACGTACTAGACCTTATGTAGATCCAAGTACAAGACATTGTCGCCATTGATGATGATGCTTGAGTAATAGTTTCTTTATTATTGAAGAAGTATTGAACATGTGTCAATAGTTATAAATCGGTTGATAGTTGTAAAACGTCAGTTTAATTTGTTTAGAATAGTATTTGTGCCCTTTTTACCGTTGACTTTAATATTTGTGGCCGAACAATGGCTATTGTGTTGATGTTACCTCAACATCACACGTCATACTCACACCACGCAAAAGAAGGAATCACACACAACCATTTCAGTCGCACGACAAGACCAGACGCACGACTAAACCTCTATACGCACGAATCAACCCTCAATCGTGCGAATCAGCTTCATTCGTACGATTGAGCCTTCATTCGTATGTCTAGCATTCAGTCGTACCACACAACACCCAATCGCACGACTCAACCTCCATACGCACGAATCAACCTTCAATCGTGCGAATTAGCAACTTTCGTACGATTGAACCTTCATTCGTGCGATTGGACTCCAGTCGTGCAAATCACGCACAGACGCATACATTCAGTCGGTCACCTGACTCAATCGCACACAATCATTCATACGCATGACTCAATCGCATACACTCATTCGCACGCATGACTCAATCGCATACAAACACACAGTCGCACGACTCAGTCGCACGACATGCCTAGTCGCACAACTCAGTCGCATGATTGACTCAGACGCATGATTCAGTCGCGCGACTCACTCAGTCGCACGGCTCAATCGCATGACAGACCCAGTCGCCTGAACTGCAGAATCGCGACTGTGGTCGGGCTGAGCAGCCCCCGAGCTGCTCTAAACGCGAGTTTTACACCACAAGGACTTCCAGAAACACTCAACAAACATACACAAACATGAAACACAAGCAGAAAGACCTCACACGCACCCATACGACCTTGTGTGTTCGGGTTGAACCCGAACACCCGAAACCCTAGATTTGGACAGCCATAAAAAGGCAAGGAAATGGACGACCAAGGTCGTCTACCTGCTAGAAATGAGTAGTCTAGGCTGTAGATGAAGACTAGACGACGAAAACGAGACCACACGGGTAGGATTTGGTGCTAGAATGAAGAAGATGTGTGTGTAGAGAGTGAAGAGACGAAGAAGATGGTGAAAATGGTGATTTAGGGCTGGTAAGGGGTTTATATACCCAGCCCAAGTTTGCAAAATTACAAGTTTAGTCCCTGCACTTAGCCCCCGAGTTTTCCCAAATTTGGTTCGGTTGAAAAACGTCTTTATTAGGTGTTTTATATTAGTTGTAAAAGTGCATTTAATGATATTATGACTTAAGAAATGGTTATGTTTGTGACGTTTAATATATATAAAAATGATGTATTTGGCGGTTTTGATGATGAAAGTTTTAAATAGTTTTTAAGGTTAACATATAATTATAATGAACGCACACACAACGATGATAAGGCACACATGCTATCCACATAAAGAGTCAAATAAGGATGAGGAATGATCGATCAAAGAATAGTTAACGGATAATCGCGTTAATTGACGGACCTTAAGGTGACGGATGTCACAGAAAGGCCCGAGCCGATTCGGGTGAAAGCATATCAACTGATCATGACCTCTGATGTAATGAAGCAAGTCAAGGAGTTTCAAGATGAGGCACTGAAAGAAGATCATCTAAACTCTGAAAGGATGAGAGGTCTGGTTGGGGAACTGGGTGAAAACACACTTGGTGTTAAGACCCGATTTGGACGAGTGTGGATTCCTCGTTTTGGGGATCTACGGGCGAAGATTATGGATGAAGCTCACAAGACTCGATACTCCATTCATCCTGGTGCCACGAAGATGTATCAGGATATGAAGAAAGATTATTGGTGGCCGGGTATGAAGCGTGATGTGGTGGAGTATGTGAGTAAGTGCCTTACTTGTTTACAAGTGAAGGCCGAGCACCAAAAGCCGTATGGGAAGATTCAACCTTTAGATATACCGGAATGGAAGTGGGAGCACATCACCATGGATTTCATTACGAAGCTGCCGCGTACGCCGAAAGGGTACGATGCCATATGGGTGATTGTAGACCGTTTGACGAAGAGTGCTCACTTCCTACCGATCCGCGAGACATATTCATCTGAGAGGTTGGCAAATCTATTCATCAAGGAGATTGTAACTCGTCATGGTGTGCCGGTGTCTATCGTGTCTGATCGTGACACCCGGTTTACCTCTAAATTTTGGAAGAAATTCCACGACGCTATGGGGACGAGATTACACATTAGCACGGCCTATCATCCCCAAACTGATGGTCAGTCAGAAAGGACCATTCAGACATTGGAAGACATGCTTCGGGCATGTGTGATTGATTTTGGGGGAAGTTGGGATGACCACCTACCGTTAGCTGAATTCTCCTACAACAACAGCTATCATGCCAGTATTGGTATGCCACCCTATGAGATGTTATACGGTAGGAGATGCAGAACACCCGTTTGTTGGGGTGATATTGGTCAGAAGGAATTGGGGAGCGTCGAGGTAATCGAGGCTACGACTGAGAAGCTTGAGAAGATTAAGGCCTTTATGAAGGCAGCCTAAGATAGACATAAATCGTATGCCGATAAACAACGCAGACCGATCGAGTTCTAGATGGGTTACCGGGTTATGTTGAAGGTCTCACCTTGGAAGGGAATCATCCGATTCAGGAAACGAGGTAAGCTAAGCCCGAGATATATGAGCCCTTTCCGAATCATTGCTCGAGTTGGGGAGATGGCCTATAGATTGGAGTTACCAGAAGGGTTAAGTGGAATTCACCCGACATTCCATGTATCTCATCTGAGAAAGTGCTTAGCCGATGAATACATGATTGTTCCATTGGAAGATATCGAGCTAGACGAAAGGCTCAATTATGTGGAGCAACCAGTGGCAATCATCGATAGAAAAGAGAAGAGGCTGAGGAATAAAGTGGTTCCTATTGTGTGTGTACAGTGGAAGCACAGGAAGGGATCCAAATCTACATGGGAGACTGAGGAGGAGATGAGGAAGCATTATCCTCGTCTGTTTGAGGAATAACAGGTTTCGGGGACGAAACCTATATAAGGGGGTGGACTTGTAACACCCGGTTATTTTAAAAAGACAAGAAATGAAGAATAAAAGAAAGGAAAACAATAAAGTCCAAATGGAGGAACTAAAAGTGTCCAAAAGAACAAATCTTTAAAAAGTTGGTGAATAAAGCAACATGGCCGCCCATGTTGCTACTCACACCTTTTTCATTCGGATTATAGAGAGAGAGAGAGCAGAAAACTCTCGGTTGAAGAAGAAGAAGAAAAATAGGATCGAATTCAAGGTAATAATTTGTGGTTTTTAAGTGTTTATGACGGGTTTTATCCCGATTACATGTTTATGTGCTTATGTGTTTGTGTATGTGCTCGGGTGTGTGTGTTTGATGGTGTTCTAGGTGTTTGAACTCATTTGCATTCGGGTTAGAAGGAAGATACACCCAAAGTTGCACCAGGTGAGTTTCTAGACCCCGGTTTTACTTGTTTTAAACTCTTCTTGGGGCTGAAAATGTATTAAAACATTTTTACAAGTTTATGTATGTTTACCCGTATGTATTATGCATGTTGAATGTTGGTTCTTAGATGCTTATAGGTTGTTCATGTTTAGAATGACCATGTTAAGCTTAGAACAGATAGGTTGGATGTTTGGATTCGAAATCATGCTAGAAACAAGTTGAACAGAAGGTTCATGCGCCTATATAAGGTCCATGCGCCGGAAAAATGCCTTAGACAAATTTAAGTATAAGCCCATGCGCATGAACAGTAGCACATGCACCTAAAATTGTCTTAGAAAAGTGTAAGTGTAACCCATGCGCCTGAACAGTAGCCCAAGCGTCTGAAGAATGCCTTAAAAATGTCTAAGTATAGCCCATGCGCCCAATGTGGCCCATGCGCCTAAAGTGTCTCATGCGCCTAAAGTGGCCCATGCGCCCAAGTGGCCCATGCGCCTAAGTATTTCCATGCGCCTGAATTGTTCATGCGCCTAAGAGTAAAAATGGTTAAGTGTTGGCTGATGCGCCTATATAGTGATGAAACTCCCAAACAGGACTTATGCGCCTAAATAGTGTCAAAACGCCTAACCCTTAGAACTTATTACAGGATGTTTTGGGAGTCTGTGTCCTTAGGGTTTTGACTGAGGGTTGACTAGGGCATATTAATGATGAGTTTCATACATGATTATGATTGATTATGATTGTTCCTTATTATTATTATTATTGCTATTATTATTATTACCTATAGAATGTGACTTTACGTGGTATGCATATTATCGTAACGTAAAGTATATTGTAATAATAAAGAGAAAGAGCAATAAAGAAAAGAAGAGGAACACTAATAAAATGTTAACAAGTCTTGCAAGCTTATAGGAGGTACACGACCGTGTTGTCGTTAGCTCAACTGTGTTACGGGTTAGCTACCCTATTATGCACACATGGCTAGTCTTGGAGATTGGCAGGACCCTTGTAGCGTACCCTGGGTGATTGGGTCGGCCTTGTAGTACACAACACCCTTTCGAGGATACAGTTGACCCTTTCGAGGGATATAGTTGACCCTTTCGAGGGATATAGATGACCCATCACCCGTTTTCCATCACGCATATAGTTGGGGTATTGCTCATTGGTCCATACAGACAGTGAAAGATAAAGATAAAAGCAAATAAAGTAAACAAGGCATACAGTAAAGAGAACGAACAGTATTTGTTTATATAGTTAATGCGTGCTCGCATATACAGTAAAGAGTTGTATTTTAAAAGAAAAGAGTATTTTCATATACAACATACAGAAAGTATTTTATTACCTATAAAACTAGAACTCACTCAGCAACGCTGACTTTTATACATTTTCAGTTGGCAGGTAATTATTGCTGAGGATGACACGAGGGTGAAGCTACTCGGCAGGAAAAGACTGACATTCATTCGTATTTTATGTGCTGTTGTTTTGTAATGCAGTAAAATAATTCTTTTGTAATCAGTTAAACGATGATGTATTGCTCAACAACAGCGTTTTAAATGAAATGAATGGTTTTTGTTAAAATGATTCGCTGCTTAAGTTTATTAAATTTATAATGTTTAATGTATTTAATGCTGTAAATGACCAACTGTGAGGTCTCCGAGAACGGGATCTTACAATATATGACAGGAGAAAGCAACCAAACTTCCGCGAACGTAGCGCGGAAGAAAACACTAGTTCTAATTTATTGTGTGATGATACCAGTCTCTTGAGTATTGTCCTATAACAAATAAAAAAGTAAAGGAAAGAGATGGTAAAGTGGATTCTCATCCATGAAAAATTAAACACTTTGCTACTGTTTTAATTACAAACATTGCTCATAGCCACCTTATTTGACATTTCCACTTATATCATACACGTTTTCATAAATGTTACGTTTTTAACGTTATAGTCACACACCACACTTGTGAGTAGATGATCGAGGGGTCACTATTCTCACTCCGTCGATTTTAATATAAGCTAGCAGCCTACGTTCACATTTTGTGGTTTCTTTATCTTAAAATAAAATTTATATCAAAATATAAATAAAAATAAATACGTGGTAATAATTTGTTTGGAAATAAAACAATATTACGTTATTGTTAAAATGAAAGTTATAAAATACAGAAATAATTTATAATAAAAGTGATTACAAATATTATGCTTGACTTAATTAGATTCATTTTTTAATAAAACTTATATCTAGATGTTCTGAAAAGTAACCATATACGAACGGCATATATGGAGTTTAAGAGAATATTAAGTTTTTATGAAAATAACATTTAGAAATAGGATAACGAATTTAAAAATAAGAGAAGTGAAATATGTTAGATTTCACCTGACTCATTTTTAGTTGTATTTACGTTGAAACGTAAATGATATGACTTCGTCGTATTGGTATATTTGAAACTTAAAAGAATGTTATATTATAAAATACAAGAGAAAGAAATAACTAAATTAGTTGGTTAATTAATCAAAGAAAAGAAAAGAAAAAAAAGCACGATTAACAAAAAATAAAAGAAAAAATAAAATTAATAAAAAATAAAAGAAAAAGAAAATTAAAGTCGAACAAAGTAAAAACTAAAACCCATGAAGGAATTTGGATCTGCCTTTTTACGATTTACACGACAACTTGATCGTTTATTTTTTGAATGGTTAAAGAATCACTGACGGATAATTGACCCACCCGATCATCTTTATATTTCTAGTACGAAACCGATACCACACTCACCTAAAACAGTTGTACTAAAGATAATAAGTGGCAACTAGACTCCTATGACAAAGATTCTTTAATGTTCGTATTTGGTCTCCAATTATATACTATTACATTTTATCATGAGATGAACACTAATTTACAATTGATAAATCTTATGGTACAACATCTTATGCATAGGCCAATTTTACACTTTGATGACTCTAAGTAGATGACGGTCACTTCTTGCAACTTCAAAAGCATACCATACAAGTAGTTATAGTATGTGGTATCATTATCATCATCAAAATTTCTTCTTCTACCTTCACTGTCGGTTCCGGTGTATCATCTCCGCTATCCACCACCTTTACCTGTTGTCGTCTGCAATGGTATAGGCGATGGAGATGGCGTACGACGCCGATCGCGAAGAACTCGAGTTTCAAATTGGTATTAAATGCATGTGTATATGGTCTTTGATCCAGTTAAGGCATCTTAGAACTTGCTTCTATTGTAAGCTAGCAATCACAATCAATGTAGGTTTGCGGTTTTTTATATTAAATATAGGTTTGATGCTACTAAAACTTGGTGCATCAACACCACATCCAAAGCATTGTTTTTAACTTTGTGGTTCATTGCAACCTATTGTCTATAATTTTTTACACATGTTGAGGTAGATGAAAACGATGTAAAACATCTAATTTTGAAGAAGTATACAAATCAATCGACTTAAAATGTGATAGTGTCGTCCCGGTACCGTTACGAACTAAACCAACGGTATAATCGGAACCAAATTAGTATTTGTTTTTTTTCTTTACTCCTTTGGTTGCTATAACGATCCGAACCGAAATCAGGAGGTGAAACCAATTCCGGGCAACAATGTTGAAAATGGAGTTGCAACTAAATAGAACTTTTTTGTATCGTAGGCTATAGATAATGAGTGTCGAAACGTACACTGCCATCAGAAATTTGAACCATTTCCAACCGAAGAACATCGTTACTAGTATCGGTAATAATGGAGTCATTACTGATATTCATCGGTTGTTGATTAATGTAAAACATTTTTTCAATATCCTTTTGGCAAATCACAATTTTATGTTTGTGGTTTTCTCTATCTATTCTTAGAGTGCTGGTACCATACAAATACCGCAATAAACCAAACTGATGCTGACCGAATTCCCACTGCAACGCGCGATGAATTCTACTAGTTCTATATATATTATAAATAAAGAAATAAAATAATACTTTTCATCAACAAAAGTTTTTTTTATAGGCACGGCAATAATAATTATATACTCTTGGTGCTACCGATCAGAACTCTACACTTTATATATTTTTTCTTCTATGTAAATAAAAAGTTTGTTGTTAGTTAAATTGGTTAAGACATTTAATCCTTTGAGCATAGGTGATCACTCCCATGTACTCTTCATCCAACTAAAGGACACGATCTAATGGACTCCTATTTCTTTAATTTCATTTCTATTAGTTTTACTTAGAATTTTGAAATATTTTCAGATGAATCAATTTAATATTATATTATATGTGATTAGTGTTTAATAATTAGGTTTCAAATGTTTCTGTTTTACCTAGGGCTGTTCACGAGCCGATCCGAACCGAGCGGACCTTTGCTCGTGCTTGGCTCGTTTCCAAACCGAACCGAGCCGATCGGCTCGTTTATAACCGAGCGAAAAATCGAACGAGCATTTTTCGAGCGTTAAATTTTCGAGCGAGCGCAAACGAGCGGCGAAAAATTTATACAACCCAACTATCTTGTGTGTCATATGATTTATAATGTATCAAATAAGGTTTAATAACTTAAAAATCAAACATCTCATTACATAAAATTTTCATTGGATGACAATACGTTGTGGCTAAGGATGAAGCTAAGGCTGTAGCCGATAAGACGGAAAGCATATTGCAGATAACGATGACGGTGAGAGCGGGAGATGATCGAAAAAATATCTTTTAATGGCTTATGATTTCACTTTTATATTTAATTTAGAATTTTTTATTAGGTTGATTGATTAAGTATGCATAAATACAATTATATATTTGTATATAATGGTGAAAAAGGGGCTTCCTTCCGCAACTAAAAACGGAGAAAGGGGGGCCCATGCCTGAAAGCCAGCTAAGGGAGGCAAAGGAGCAAATGAGGTGCATCATAACATCAAATCTACTAAAGTGCTACAGTAAACTATATATACATATTTATTCGATTCGAACCGAACCGAGCGGACCTTTGCTCGTGCTTGGCTCGTTTACAAACCGATCCGAGCCGATCGGCTCGTATACAACCGAGCAAAAATTCGAACGAGCATTTTTCGAGCAATTTCCGAACGAACGTCGAGCGAGCGTCGAGCGTCGAGCGGTTTGAACAGCCCTAGTTTTACCCCTATATAATTTTATTTAAAAACTAATTTCTAGGAATAAATTCGAGTCCGTATACATGTCAACATATATTTTATTTGAAAACGAGCTGGGTCAAATATAAAACGTTTCCATGTTTTTTGGTACGTTTAGAGTCAGTCAACGAGTTGGGTAAAATATAATACACTTTCATTCAAATTTATAAATTCGAGTTACTCTATCTTTCGACATAAATTTAATTTAGAAATGAGTCGGTCGATTGTGTTGTATGATTTATCACGTCGGGTACGCCGCCGCCGCAATGTGTGATGGGTAAAAAGAACTAGTTTAAATTAAGTTCAAGGATAGTCTCTCGAGTTTACAAAAGATTTCATCTTTTGTCTCTAAGAATGAAAAATTATAGATTTAATACAAATTGTTTGATAAAAGGTAACAACTTTGATCCCTGGTTTGGTCCGTTAAGTGAGTGAGGGAAGTACCTTTATGCCCTTACGGTAAGAAACAAAAAAAAATTAAGAGTAAATTATAAATTTTGTCTTTTAAGTATAATTAAAATTATGAATCTTGTTTTTAAAATTTAAAATTACATCGATTAGCTTTTATTTAAAAATTTGTCGTGCCTTATGTCCTTAATACTAACAGAAGTTAAAATTTTCTTTTAGTAAAATATAAAAAGTCACGACCTAAAATCCTATAATGTCTTAATAAATTTCGAATATAAATCCATAAGTCAATCCCTTTGATACGGTTGAAAATTCTTATATCAAAAAGGTTAAAAATCAACGTTGAAACACAACCGACGAGCTTAATTTTTGTAACATTAAAAAGTTATTGTTAGCTCTCAGTTATTCAAATAACCAGAAAAGTAAATGATCAAACCGAATCAATAATTAAAAAAATCTATAAATAAAAATATTCTATATAACAAGGTTAAAACTAACTGATTAATAGTATTTTATAACTTTAAAAAGTAAACCGATTGAAAAAGGAGAAAGATAGAAAGAAAAGTAAATTAAATAAAATAAAAGTCAAGGAAAGAAAATAAAAGCGAGAATTATACATCTAGTCCTTTAATGGATTAAGGCATGCTAAAGTCGTTTAATATAAATGACGAAAGTTAACTTTTGTCAGTATAAAATACGAAAAACGTACAAATTTAAAATAATTAAAAAAAAGAGTAATTATTAAACTTTAATTATTCCTCTAATCAAACATTATTATTACAGTAAATTACAGGTAGACAAAGACCCATTTGCTTCTCGATGGTTTAACAGAAACTTATGAATTGTTAGTGAGTTAATATTAATATATTTTCATGAACATAAATTGTTAAATGGGTGGGTCCCATAACAGTAGTCGTAGGTAGTGGTTGTCGGTCGGAGAGTAGGTGGTTTGGTTGAGTGGATGAAGTCGTAATGGTCGGCCCAATAGTTTAATTCTTAACGTTTTTTTAACGACTGATTAGTGGTTAATTGTTAGTATTATCAATTTAGTGATTATTTATCAATCTTAATTTTTGAACTCTATACTTTTAAGAGATACAAAACTTTTCATCTTTCTTTTAACAACTAGATTAAAAGATCATTGACAATTCTTAGTAAATTATAATTTTTATTATTTAAGTATCCTTAACGTTATGAATATCATCTCTTTCACTTCTCGGCTCTATCCAACCCGAGATCCAATCTTGGACCAAACCTTTTTTAACAACCTAAGAAAAATATGCCGGACAATGGCTTTTCACATCAGATCAAGACTTGTACACAGATACTAGGACTCAAAGCATCAACATAAACTTTGTGATCAACCAAACACTGATTTACCAAGAGTTTGTGAATGCAATGATATATATGAGCGAGTTAAATATGTTCACATGCACGAAAGGGGAAATCCATGCAAATTGATCCTGTAGAAACTCAAACGACTTGATCATGTTACCAAACATAAAAGACGATCAAGACGGGAAGTTGGCGTCGTATTAGGTGTGATCTTGTGTTTATGAATCATTTTGTCAAAATAAATTGTAAGATCTCATGAAACGATGTTTCGGAGTAATTGTGTTTATGTGGTGATATGTATATCTTGTCTCTTGTATGCCGTTAAAAACTTATGGCGTCTTATCAATGGATAATTTTTGGGCTTATAAAACTAGGTTTTTCTAGCTCGCGCGTTGCGCTGGAAATTTCACAATAATCTCAAATATCAAAACGCGACTGCAACAACACGTGATAACGTATATACTAACAATCGACACAACTTGTCTTTGGACTAAATTTACGTCATACCGTAGAGTAACTCGAATTTTTACCATTAAACGAAATATTATACTTTAACTGACTCTTTTCCAAACAAAATTATGTCAAAACGTACTCAAAACGTAAATAAGAAAAACGTGCAGTTGCACCGTATGTGTCATGATAAAGTATAGATTACAAACATCCTGAATAATTTTCGAACTAAATTTACGTTAAAAGTAGAGTAACTCATATTTATACCGTCAAATGAAAACGTTTATATATTACCCGACTCATTTCAGAACAGAATTTACGTCAAAACATATATCATCTTAAAACGTATATATAAATACGCACGGTAACGTTTTATACCCGACTCATACTGGTACGTAAACCTGTAATTTTAAAAATCTAAAGTTTACCATTTTAATAAATAAATTATATATGTTATTATCATTTAATTATTATTATTATTTTATTTATATTTTTACTGTAGAATCTTTCGCCTTATCGATACGTAAACCTGAAATTTTAAAAATCTAAAGTTTACCATTTTAATAAATAAATTATATATGTTATTATCATTTAAATTTTATTATTATTATTTTTATTAATATCTTTACAGTAGAATATTTGCCGTTTAAATTATAGTTAACCAACGTTAATATTATTAAACCACGACTAAGCTAGGTAATTCCCTTGCCAAGAAAGAGTTCGATACAATGAGCCTCATTCTAAACAGGAATGTTATACAAGTTGTGCTCATGGGTTGAGAATTTCAAACCCAACATAAATCTGAACTATAAAAATGTGTTAGACACGTGAACCCGTATACAACATGAAAAGTCATAGGACAACAAAAGACAACCCGTTTAACCCGTTTTTTTTAATTTTTATATTTTTTTGCATATTGTACTTTATAATTAGTGTTTAATTAATAACAATACTATAGAAAACCATTATATTTAGCCATAAAATCTTATGTCAATTTCTCTTTTAACTTTTACACTTTGGACTAAACACATTATGAAAAAAATTTGATTAAAAAGATATCTATGTTATACGAGTCAACTTTCAAACCTATAGGGTTGACACGAACACGACTCATTTAGCTAAATGGGTTTAACCTGAAACTGATCCAATATTCTTTTATATTAAACCCAGACTGTCTAATTTTATGTTTGTGCTATCTCGTGTTAGAATTTCACACCTCTATTCTAAACTCACCACACCACTTTGATGGACACACATTAATGTAATACTTGTATTTTATAAACTCTTTTAATAAAAGAAGTATATTATTTATTAAATATCCATAAATGGCTCTAAAACTTCCCAAAATTTATGTCAAACTACCATTTAGAGATTAAAGTAACGGGTATGACTTGAGATCAAACATGCTTCAAAAGCTCGATAAGTTGTTAGTTACAAAAATGCGCTTTATATTAAATATCTCATTTGTGGTGATTGAGTCAATGGATTCAAGCCCTGTCTATGGCGAGTTGGCGTAAAAGTAGTGTAGATTAGGTGAGATAAGATATGTTGGGAATATTTAGTCGTTGAAAAAAATAATAAAATCCCAATCTATCATGAGGCTATGAGTCTTTTCTACAGTTCTTTCACATTTTTGGTATTTTACTTGAAAATATACATCAAACACATTAACAATCAAATCTATATGAATACGTTAGAGATATAAACTTGTAAATATACATAAAAAGTTTGGGACCACATTAAAATTTTACTTTAGAGGATGATCATCCTACACTCAGTTAATGAAAGGTTATAATGGTTCTAAAGTGTGTAAAAAATTAGGCAAACCACCATAAAAGTTTTAACATGTCTAGTAAACTGATGTAGTTGCAGGCAACCATTAAAATTAAATGCAAACTTTTAAGTTTTATTTTTCATTAAGGACTAAGAATCAATGTCCATATGTAACAGTATTTTTTTTAATCAAATTTAATCCAAAGACCCCATCCTATACTTGGAAATCAAGGTTTGTCGCATTAGACACAAACTTGACTTTAAGAGTGCAAGCATTGGCGATCATTGAAAATCTACATAAGTTTGTTCACAATGCATGCGGCCAGATAGTTTTGTGGTTTGATATTACCGTTCTTGTTGTTCATGATGCAGTAAACCTGATAAGATCTTTAAACTCTAATTATTCAAGATTAACCGAAGACAGATCTAAAATTCTATTTATTGGAGTAACTCTTCAATCATGTCTAGTGAACCGAGATCCATCGTCGTAGATTACACATAAAAGACAAGTATCAAATAGTAGATAACGCATAAAAAAACTATATATAAGTGTGCTCTAATATCAACTATATCAATGTATACACACATGAAGTGACATTAAAATGAACCTAACTAACAATTTACTAACTTCTACCATTAGGAAGGGGTAATTGACTTACCTATGCTATAAGAAAAGCAACACTAGCCAACATTCTTCCGATCAGCATACACACTACTACTCTATTGAGTTCCCTTGGCCAAAAAGGGTTTAATCCCACATATGTGATAGCACTCTCTTACGGTCACACCATCCGATAGTTGGCATTGTATTACCCGTGATCTTGTGTTTGTCGTAAGATCGCATGTATGATGGTTTTGAGTGATTGTGTTTCTGTATTGATAATTTGAATTATTAGCGTATTTATATGTTGGTACAAATACTACGACTTGTTAATATGGCTTATTTTAGGTCACTGAGTCACTGATACATGGTACAGGCCTATCTGTAAGTTCATGTTTTGTCCTAAAGTGAACGGTGTCTATAAACGATTAAGAGCACATATGCCGTTATAAAACAAGCCAGGTAGTAACGGAGCCGATTAAGTCAACAAATAGTAAAAACTGATTTGGTTATTAATCGGTTCTTAATTTGGGGTCCAATCCCTACCCAACCATATCACATAGGGTATTATCCAATAACCAAACCGGTTAACCGGACTAAAAACAAGGTTTTTGCTTAAGCTAATCTTTTTAAATTAAAAATAATTTATATATGAAATATATAAAATAAACTCAACAAAGTTCTGTTTTATATATTTTGAAATTATACAAATTAAAAAATTAAAAAAAAAACATGATTGCGATACAAAGAAACATAGAAAACTGCATTTGGAAACTTATTAACAAATCAAATCTATCATCGTCATTATCATTAGTGTTAATTCTAGTCCTTCAAGATTAGTAGAGCATATTGATTTATCATAAGTGAGGTCTTCATTGGAAAGTGGAAACTTGTTTTCTATTGCTGATCAACATCTAATTTCTCTTCCAAAGAAGTTTCACCAATTCTAAATGGTCTTTCAATCAAATACACATTTTAATCGACGTTGGAGCAAGTCTTGTTTTTCAGACAGATAAAATCATGTTACTATGAGCAACGTAGATTTTAAAACTACAGTACAAGCTTAAAGGATTAGCAAGCATGGACCATGGCGGCGAAAATGGGATATTAGGATTCCCTCTATTTTCACCAGGCTAAAACATCAAAGGTTTAGACTCTTCAAGCCGTAAAACGGATGCATATTGATGGAATATCATAGGGATCAATGACGACTCTTATTATATATAAACAAAGAGAACGAAAATATACTTAATATAAAAGTAATTGCTGACACGAATGTTGGTGATCCATCAGTGAACAGTCTGTCCCTGATCAATCACTAACATGGTAGTAATAGCCACTAAGCTTGTCACTATCATCTTTGATGCTAATTAGTAATTCTTCAATAAATTCTATTAGTAACATATCAATATATACATTATACACGCCATGTTTTTAGACAAGGTATCAATGCTTGGTTACCGATGAGTCCCACCTTCATTGAATGATTTCTGAAAGATACGTTGGCCGTTAAAAGCCTCTTGTTTTGTACTGAACCATTTCAATCAATACACAAATAAAAGTATTTAAGTCGAGTTAGGTGATAAGGTATCGTCGGAACCATAAGAAGGTCAACATGGTCACCCCGGTCGTCAAATTTTTTTGGTTTTTTGTATATATAACATAAAAGCTATTGTACATGAAAGTTGAGTTAAAAAAAAAAACTACGACTTGACCTCTTAGTTGTAAACGATGGAAAAGAAAATCTTATGATGACTTCCGATTAAGCAGCTTTAATTTTATCTGATAAATAAGTATTTAAGACTTGATAAATCATAAATGTATGTTTGTTAGATGCAATTAACTATGTAATGTTTTTATTATGCATGATGTATATATCATTGAATAAAGGGGATTGTTAAAATTCTATTACTAACAACTTATTAGAATTTGACGAATAGTAACTCTTTCAACAAGAACTCTTAATAGTAACTTTTTTAATAAGAACTTCCACAAACAATAGACTTCATATATTAATCGAACCATAACCCGGATTTTTTTACTGTACATTTAAGTTAATTATCTTTTTATAATGAAGCAATAAAACTTAACATAGCATCTCAATAAATTTGTGATGTATATAGATTCCCGTTGGTTATATGTGTAAGTGTATAACGCCAATATGTGTACAATTTCATATACCTTTATGGTCATACTTAAATATATATATATATATATATATATATATATATATATATATATATATATACACAATTCAATTAAAATATAATTAAAACATGGACTCGTGGTATATTTTATTATACTACAAAATATAAATATAAAATATATAAACCATGGAATATGCTCCTAACTACACATATCTTTTACGATGTTAAATGCCTATAAATACAGGCCATCTTAATACACAAGTCACTACACACAAAACAAACATCCAAGTAGTCATTGCCATGGCTCTTTTCAAAGCTTCAAGCATACCAACATTCATCATTTTGGTATTATCATGCAACTTGATCACAATATCACAAACTCAAACCCTGTTCCCACCACCAGCACCGGGGTTGTCATATACGTTCTACCAAACCAGTTGCCCGCAGCTCGAGTCGATCATACAACAAAATCTTCAAACCGTTTTCTCATCGGATATTGGCCAAGCTGCTGGTTTGCTTCGACTTCACTTCCATGACTGCTTTGTTCAAGTATGTTTGTTATTTGTTTTTATTTTTATTTATGATATTTCTGGAAGATGATATATAGTTTACATTAATATTTTAGTACTTATTTTCTATGTCCACCTTTTTTCTAAAGTTAATTTTAATTAAAAGAGTTTCGTGTCTCAATAAACGAAACTATTAGTACTCTTATAAAAATCAATTTTTTTATATATTTTATTTAAAAATAGTTGAAAATTAATATATATTCCTATCACATAAAATTCAAAAATAAAGAGTGTGAACCAATTGCAATTATGTATATTATTTGTAGTTTATACTACATATATATCTGTGGGTCTACAATGTAAAATTAAAAAATACATCAAAAAACTATGATGATTATTTATGTACATAAACATCCATAACTGTATATAGAAAGTATAAATTTTAAAAATTGTAAATTATTGGTACATCTTCTCTCAATTCTTTTTTTTTTTTTGAATGGCAACTTCTCTCAATTCTAAAAATAATTATTAGTTGTTAAATGATCTTAAGGGCAACTCGATCTATTTCAAGACCTAAGTGCATTTTCAATAAACAAAAATTTAAGATTAATACCATCACTTTGTTATATTTAGAACTAAAAAGAATGTAAGTTTGTATAGTTTAAAAAAAACTTCCATCTCACGTTGACGAGGGAATAAAATAATCTAAAAGATGATGTTTATAAAATAAACAAATTCATCCCAATCCTCTTTTAAAATAATCTTTTAATGGGTCAAAAGTCCAACGTCTCTTCGTTGATTCATATGTTATATAATTTGTAGTTTAAAATATAAGTTCTAGAAACATAAGTTCTAATATTGTTGTATACAATATAACCATATAACGTAGGCAATACATATAAAGTATAACAAGAAACCTAAATTTGTAGAGAAATGATCTTTCAAAACGTTTGCCTAAATCATGCTAACGGAGACTTGACCTTGATGTATGGATGTAGGAGTTATATGTCATTTCTTAGGTAAATTAATAAATGTCAATTATCAATTAAAAATGTTACTATCTTATTATATTACTATTTTCCTTTTAAGATATTTACTAATTTTATGAATAATTTTTATTATCAATGTTTTTAGAATCAGATTGGATAGATGACGAACCAGTCATGTTACTAGTCAACTAGTTGAATGTGATTTAAGAACCTGATAATATATATATATATATATATATATATATATATATATATATATATATATTATAATGTAGTGTAAGTGTTTTATATGCTTATTTTATGATTATATATTAAACTTAATAATATTCTTATGCCTAGCACTCAAATTCATTCGTTTGATGGCCCCTCCAATTTTCGGTCCGACTGGTTAAACTAGTTGTTTTGATCCGAGCCGGAATACACAATTTATTATCAATTCAAGACAAGTTTTGATCTCAATTGTTAAATAAATTGATATATTTAATCCTTTTTAGTAGTACATTTATTCATACTTCATGCATCCGTTATAAACTTGTAATTACAACCTAGAAAACCCTTTCAAGTTGCAACCATTTATCCTAATAAATCAAAATGTTTAGATGCTATATGACATCTTTCTACACTCTCCATCTTAGTTTCATCTAGGATTTAAACACTTGTCCTTACTAGAGTAAAAGTTAACCATTTAATGTTACATTAAATGCTAATAATATTATTTAGAGTTAAGTTCGGTTTTAATAGCTAAGATTTAAAAAAATAACTATTTTCCTCCAAAAATTTAAAAATATCAAATTACCTCCAAAAGTTTTTTAATTTGTTTCAATTTTAGCCAAAAGTTTTATTAGTTGTTTTAACCTAATCCAATATAATGACACTTTTGAACTGAAATTGAAACAATTTATAAAACTATTAGAGTTAAGTTCATGTTTTTAGTCTTTTGATGGAAAATTATTACTTTTGTCAAACCTTTGGGAACACAATTAAATTAACTCTATTATTTTTATACTTTCCAAATTATAAAATAAATTTCCTATAAACATTAATTTGGTGAATAGAATTAAATGAATATTACATAAGAAATTTCATTCCCTTTAAACACATCAAATTCATTCCATCTATCCGCTTTCATTTTTTTTATTTCATTCCTACTTACCCACCCACCACCACCACAACAACCACCACTGCCCACCACCACGCCACAACCACAACCATCGCCACGCCACGACCCCACCACTGCCAAGCACCACCCTCGATCACCACCACCAACACCACCAACAAAGCAATCTCCACCAACCACCACCACCACCATTAAAGGCCACAAAGATTGGTCACCATTGACCACCGCCAGCCACTACCACCAACCACCAAGGTTACCACCAGCACCACAACCACTACCACCGACAACCACCACTACTATCAACAACCACTGGTCACCACCAGCACCACAGCCACCACCACTTGCAACCACCACCACCAACGGACGCCACCACGACCACCAGCTGTCACCACCTGCCACCATCTCTGATAACTACTGGCCACCACAACCACTACCACAAGCCCCCACTTCGCATTACATCAGGAACCGCCATCGGCCACCACCACCACCGTTACCACAACCACTACCACAAGCCCCCACCTCGCACTACATCAGGAACCACCATCGGCCGCCACCACCACCACCGGGCATCATAATCATAACCACTTTTGTATTACTTTCCTACCAAACATACAACACAAAGTAATGATTCAATTATTTTTATATGATAAACAAACAGGACAATAGATATTAATGATTCACTTTAATTGTTTTTCTGTTTTATTTTTTCATCTATTCCATTAGCCCATAATTAATACATTATTTGATTGACTACATTAACTATCTTATTTTGCATTTTTGATGTGGTTATAATATTGTTTCCCCACGTTTACGAATTTAATATATGCATAGTTAATGGAGATAGTTATTAAAATTGATGCTGGCATATTTGGTGTACAATTAGTCTATGCATATTAAGTCTTCATTCACGAATTTAATCAATTTCATTGATATTGATAACAATGATTTATTATATTTGTAACCATATCATGTTTTAAATGTATAAACATTCAACAAAATATCCCAAACACTAAGAAATATCTTTTTATGACCTATACATTTTAAATAATATATTGTATAATCCCAAACACCAGTATCTTTTTTTACCACCTCTCTCAACTTCTTTGAAGAAGAGAATATTATAAACTTTAATTAGTTTCATTAATTTTGACAATAATGCTTTATAAATTATCATGTAAGTAGTATTTATATAAATTATTAAATATTTATAATAATATCATGTTTTTAATGTAGAAACATTAAAATTATGTTCCAAATAGCAATACCATAGGTTTTTCTTATGTTCTTGGCCTAGATATAATTATATATGTAGTTATTTTGAAAGAAACACGACTTCACAGAAATATTTTGTCATGATAGATGTAAAAAGAGCGAGATTGATTAACTAGTGATATGAATGTAGCAAGAAAGACTCCGTAGCTACGCTCTGGTCTAACTACTAGTAGATTGTAAAACGAAAGTCTTAAGAGTTGCTTGTAAATACACGTGCATAATGAATTAGTTAGACAAACTTAATAATAAAACCACATGAAGAACATTCATATAAAATCACAGATTACACACATTTATAAAACACTAAGAAAATAAAAATAAGCTTAATGAACCAAAATATAAAAAAAATATAACTAACAGAAGATTAAAAATTAAAAAATTGAGAAATAAGATGGAAAATAATCATAGGTTGAACATATGATCGTAGCCAAACTTAAATGTTTTGGAACATCTATTGTTTATTTTACCAACACGTTGATTATGTAATTAAATAAATATTATCTTTAATAGCAGATATTAATATAATAACTCTATTTTATTTTATTTGTGTTAGGGTTGTGATGGTTCGGTGTTGCTCGATGGTTCCGCGAGTGGACCAAGTGAACAAGATGCACCACCAAACTTGACATTGAGAGCACAAGCATTCGTAATCATTGAAAATCTTCGTAGGCTTGTTCACGATACGTGTGGTCAGATAGTCTCGTGTTCTGATATCATGGCACTTGCTGCTCGTGATGCAGTATTTTTGGTAAGATCTTCAAGCCCTGATATCAACCATTGGCGTACCATCCTTTTGCTATCGGGTTCACTCCTTAAATGTGTGTTCTGAATCAATGTTCGTATATTAAAATAAAGCATCAGATGCTCCTATAGTTCTGTCTTGATATCAACTTTATGAACATGTACATATATCACCTTACGTTAAAGTTAAACGACCTAATGTTTTACTAACTTGTTGACATGTAGTCAGGTGGTCCTAACTACAACATACCCTTGGGAAGACGTGATGGACTTTCTTTTGCAACAAGAAATGAAACACTAGCCAACCTTCCTCCACCCACTGCAAACACGACTACCCTATTGAATTCCCTTGGTGAAAAAGGTTTCACTCCCACAGACGTAGTAGCACTCTCTGGTGGGCACACCATCGGGATAGCCCAATGCCCCTCTTTCACTTCTCGGATCTATCCAACCAGAGATCCAACCATGAATGAAACCCTTTTCAGCAACCTAAGAGTAACATGTCCGACATCAAACTCCACAAACACCACTTTCATGGAAACTCAGACCCCTAATGTGTTTGACAATAGGTATTATGTTGACCTCATGAATCGTCAAGGGCTTTTTACCTCAGATCAAGACTTATTCACAGATAACAGGACTCAAAGCATTGTTACAAACTTTGCAATTAACCAAACATTGTTTTACCAAGACTTTGTGAGTGCAATGATAAAAATGGGCGAGTTAAATGTGTTGACGGGCACACAAGGGGAAATACGTGCAAATTGCTCACGTGTAAACTCAAACGACTTGTTCATGTTACCAAATATGGAAATCAATCAAGACGGGAAGTTGGCGTCGTATTAGGTGTGATCTTGTTTTTGTGAATCATTTTGTCGAAATAATATGTATGATCTCATGAAATGATGTTTTCGAGGTGATTGTGTTTATGTATTGTCATGTATTTTTATTTTCTTGTATTCCGATATAAATATCACGTCAGTCTTTTTTGTTGTCTAGTATTGGGCTTAATTATAATATATTATTTCACTAATGATAAACATTATAAACGAATAAGTAACTCCATAAAAAGGTCGTGGTTCGATTCATATTTCATCCTGACTTTTTTACGGTACATGTAATTTACTTTGCTATTTTATGAAAAACAATAAAATTTAAAATAGTATCTCGACAAATTTATGACATATAAATTCCCTTTGGTTATATGTATAAACTCCAATATTATATGTGTCCAATTTTATATACCTTTTATGTTCATACTTAAAAAGTCTTAAATATATACACACAATTAAAATATTATTAAAACATGGACTCATGGGAAGACTATATTATTGTACCTTTTTGAAGGGCAACTATTTTATTGACTAGGAAATATATATATAAAATATAAAAAAAGGAATATGCTCACAACCATACATATATCTTTCATGAGGTTAAATGCCTATAAGTACAAGCCATAATACACAAGTCCCTACACACGTAAACAAACATCCAAGTAGCCATTGCCATGGCTTTCTTCAAAGCTTCAAGCATACCCACATTCATCATTCTATTATTATCATGTAACTTGATCACGATATCACAAACTCAAACCCCGCTACCGCCACCAGCAGCGGGGTTGTCCTATACGTTCTACCAGACCACTTGCCCGCAGCTTGAGTCGATCATACAACAAAACCTTCAATCCGTTTTCGCATCGGATATTGGCCAAGCTGCCGGTTTGCTTCGACTTCACTTCCATGATTGCTTTGTTCAAGTACGTTTGTTCTTTGTTTCTATTTTTATTTATGATATTTTTGGAAGATGATATATAACATATATTTATATATATTTATATATCTTCGACTTCACTTCCATGATTGACTATACTTGTTATATTTTTATATTTATTTTAGTACTTTTTTCAGTGTCCACTTTTTTTAGAATTAATTTTACTTAAAAGATCGAGTTTTTTTTATATTGTGTCTAAATAAACGAAACTATTAGCTGCTACTACATTTGATAACTACGAGTACTCTTATAAAAACAATTTTTTATTTTTGTTTTTATTTTGCAATATTTTATATTAATAATTGAACTTTCATCTATACTCCTCTCTCATAAATAGAGTTTAAAAAGAAAAATAGTGACCTAGTTACAATTATGTATATTATTTGTAGGTTATACTACTTACATATTTGTAGGCACACAATTTAAACTTTAAAAACATATAAAAAACTACTTTGATTACTTTTAGGTACATAAACATACATATATAACTACATATATAAAGTATAAAATTTAAAAGTTACAAATATTGGTATAAGCTCCCTCAATTATGAAAATATCTGTAAGTTCAAAAATGATCGTACATAACAAGATTAACATACTAGGAGCATCTCAATCTATTTCACTACCTAAGGGCATTTTTAATAAACAAAATTTTATTTTTGTTATACATATAAACTAAAAAAATAAGTTTGTATAGGTTAAAAGTAAAAACTTCCATCTCATATTGAGGAGGGAATAAATAATGAAAAAGATGATGTTAATAAAATAAACAAATTTATCTCAATCCTCTTTATAATACGTGTCAAAACTCAACGTCTCTTTGTAGATATATATGTTATATAATTACTATATCTCAAAAGTCAATGTCGGTGGTAGCTCTCAAGCCACAAACTAAAATTTCTTAACACCATTCACAAACTAAATTTTCTTAACCCTATATTAATTTTAAGAGTTATTAGATTTTAATAATCTCAATTTTCATTTATTGGTCGAGATTAATTCTAACTTAGGAAATATTTGCAGTCTAACTTTGAACTTATTTTTTTGCAATGATCCCTTACTAATCGAGAGTTAACCATCATTAGTTTTTTTGGATGAAATGGAGCCAATTTTGAGCCATTTTTCAACTCTAGCACCGTATAATCTCAATTAGGTCCGTTTTCCACTATCTAGCCTCTATCATTACCTAGAATCTACCTCCAACGAGTTCGGTGGTTCAAAATCAAGAGATGGAGATTGACGGGTTTTTTGGGTGCGGAAGTTTCAAATTGACGCTTCTGATTATAGATTTCAACTTTATGTTTAATGTTTTGGCCACAAATACAGTCCACGTCATCAAAAAACTAATGGGGTTAACTCTCGGTTAGTAAGGGATCGTTGGAGGAAAATAAACTCAAAGTTGAAAGTATCTGAAAATTAACATTTACTGAGTTAAATTGATAGCCAGTTTATCCTGGTGGTCATTCAAATCACCTTTTTTACTAGCCCACAAAGTTTCAAACCTTGCAAGTGTACGCCTACACTGATTCGTTTTCTAATTTTTGAACGACGAAAACATCTCTTTCAATTTTCTTATTCAAAGTTACTTTTTTCCATTAGTTCTTTAATAGCATTCATATTGAAAGAATTAATATTTTATTGAATTTTAATAATCCCAAGTTTCATATATTGGCCGGGATTAATCCAAACTCAGTAAATGTTTACGGATACTCTCAACTTTAAGTTTATTTTCTCCAACGATCCCTTACTAACTGAGAGTTAACCCCGTTAGTTTTTTATGACGTGGACTGTTTTTGTGACCAAAACACTAAACAGAAAGTTGAAATCTATCATTAGGTTTGTTAATTTGAAACTTCCGCACCCCAAAACCCGTCAATCTCCACCTCCTTATTTGAAACACCGAACTCGTTAGAGGTAGATTTCAGGTGATGATGGAGGTTAGACAATATAAAACAGACCTAATTATGACTAGGCGGTATTGGAGTTAAAAAAATTGGCTCAAAGTTGGCCTTATTTCATCAAAAAAACTAACGAGGGTTAACTCTCCGCTAATAAGGGTTAACTCTCAGTTAGTAAGGGATCATTGGAGGAAATAAGTTTAAAGTTAGGAGTGACTGTAAACATTTCCTGAATTGAGATTAATCCCATCCAATAAATGAAAGTTGAGATTATTATAATCCAACAACATCTTCTAATAATTTGTTTTTATCATAATCTTACTTTTGTAAATTCATTTATTACTATATATTAGAAGAAAGGTCAGTGGCATTTGAGATAAACTAAATGTTGACATAAATTTTGTTCAAAGATGAGTCGGATCAAATATAAAATTTTACGCCACTTATTTTTATGTACGCTTTGATTTGGTCTACATTTCGACGTAAGTTTTATTTGGAAATACGTTGGGTCAGATATTCCATATTTCCATTCGATAGTATAAATCCAAATTATTTTATATTTTGACGTAAATTTAGTTCGGAAACAAACCGGGGTGATTGTAATCTATACTTTATCACTCCGCATTCGACGTTGTTGTACGTGTTTTTTATGTACGTTTTGAGTTGGTTTAGGTTTCAACATAAATTTGTTTGTAAAAGAGTCAGGTCAAATATAATGCATTTTCATTCAACGGTATAAATTTTAGTTACTCTACGTTTTGATGTAAATATAATTTAAAAGCGAGTTAAATCGATTGTAGTCTATACTTTATCACACCGTGTACGATACCGCCGCAACGCCCGGGCCTGATGAAAAATTTGTTGTAGTTTAAAACATAAGTTCTAATATTGTTTTATACAATATAACCATATAACGTAGGCAAGGCATATAAAATATAACAAGAGATCTAAACTCGTTGCTAGAGAAATGATCTATGATTCGAAACTTGTAGCCAATATATGCTAACGAACACTTGACCTTGATGTATGAGTACTGCAGGATTTATGAGTCATTTCTTAGGTAGATAAATAAATGTCAATCATCAATTAAAAATGTTTTATTTTATTATATTACTATTTTCCTTTTAAGATATTTAATAATTTATTGAATAATGTTTATTATCAATGTTTTTAGAATCAGATCGGATTACGCACTAGTTACTTTACTAGTTGAGCGGTTGGAACGGAATTAAAACTGGATAGAGTTAAAATTATATGTATTTATTATTATTATTATTATTATTATTATTATTATTATTATTATTATTATTATTATTATTATTATTATTATTATTATTATTATTATTATTATTATTTTTTTATTATTATTATTATTATTATTATTATTATTATTATTATTATTATTATTATTATTATTATTATTATTATTATTATTATTATTATTATTATTATATTATTATTATTATTATTATTATTATTATTATTATTATTATTATTATTATTATTATTATTATTATTATTATTATTGTATAATTCAATGGTATATATCCGTTATAGAGTAAACTCAACAATAACATTATGTTCAGCACTTCAATTCATCACCTGATCCACACATTAAACTCATTAAAATCTAAAAGATAAAAAAAATATTAAAAAATCTAGTCCAATCACTGAACCAGTTTGAAACAGCTGGTTCTTTGGCTATAAAACGAATTAGGATAGATCGCACCAGTGGCACCTCAAAATCCTTGTCCGACCCGTTGAACCGGTCATTCCGATCCGAGCCGGAACAGTTTATTATCAATTCAAGACAAGTTTTTATCCCGGTTGTTAAATAAATTGAAATACATAATTTTTTAGTAGTAGCTTTTATTTCTAGTAGTACCTTTTATTAATACTTGCAAGATTCATGGTATATATCCGTTATAAACTTATAGTCAATTACAACCTAGAAAACACTTGCAAGTTGCAACCATTTATGAATATAGATATTTTCACAAGAGATAGATAAATGGTTGAGATGATAACACGTGAGGTGCATGTTATCCTAGATCAACAAGAAAAGTCACATCTGGACCCTTCATGTTGTGAAGCTAATAATGTTGATACATCAGTTTGAATGTTTGATTAAAGGAAAAACTTTATGGATATGGTAATGCAATATGTTATCACATCCTTTTTATTTTGGTTTATCATAGAAATCTTATGCAGGATATACTTCTTGATTATCATAATAATACAAACTAGGTTTTGGAGCCACGCGTTGCCGCGTCTATGCGAGTTTTAATGTAACCCTAAACCAAATCAAAATCAAAATAAAGGTTCAAAATCACAAAATTAGCAAAATACACAAAGTAAAACACACCAGAACCCCAAATCCATAACACACCAGACCATGCAGAACCCAAAAACTAATTCAAAGCTCAACATCGTACACAAAACAGACGAAAATCAAAGCCGCAAGAAGGCGACACGGTCCAAAATAGAAAAACCAATAAAAATCAAAGCCTCGAAAAGAGCAAACAAAAGAAAAACCCAAACCTTAATAGCGAGAATCATCAGTGTAGGATCGGGTTTGTCACTTAACACTTGGATTTCTCTCAAACTCACTTATATTACACTCAAATCAGATGAAGTAGAATCTCTTCTAAGAGTTGATAATAATATAATAAGTAGCAAAGAATACAAGAAAATAATTTCCAAGGTACTTGTATATATTACTTCTCAACTCAAAGTATTACAAGACTCTTACAAGCATAAAACATGAGTTACAATGAGAAACTATATATACTAGATCCTACAGCCGGCCGATATACTTTGATATCAGCTGGAAACCTGAGACTAAAGCATATACTACAATGCTAAAGTTAAGGTATCTTATATAAAGTATTATCTAAGATATGGTAGTCATGACATGTCCATGACTTACCTTTTGTCACCAACTAAAGTTAGCAACTGTACTAACTGATAAAGGTAAACAGTGGAATAAAGTATGGTCAACTATATGGCTTTTTAGAAAACGCCATGCAGTATCTCAGAGGTCTGCAGCGAAGTGTCAGGGAGACCATACTTATGTCCACTGGATAATAGTAGTGTCTTCCGAAGGTAAGTTGGCTTCGGAAGAACAAGTTCTTCCAAAGCCACTTATACTTCGGAAGAGGCTTCTGTACTTCCAAGGCTTGAGGACTTCTTTCATACTTCGGAAGTTGACTTCTGATCTTTCACTCTAAGTCTTGATCTTCGGAAGTGAATACTATGTGTTCGGAAGTTGGAGTTTTCCTTTGGAAGTTGGTCTTACACTTTGTCTTCGGAAGAGCTCCTTTTTCCTTCGGAAGTTCCATACTTAGCTTCGGAAGACCTTTATTAGTTGCACCAAAATAGTCTAAGTGATTTGGTTTTGGTTGCACCAGCTTTTCTAGATCCAACAAGGGTATCGATAACAAAAGAAAGAAATCAGGAACCTGGAGAAAGACAACGCCAACGAACCCTATAGACGAACATAATCGAAACACACATCAAAGACACGTGTCCAGACATCAAAAACATACAAGAAAACTCCACCCCCAAACCTCTAACCCACGCCCAAAACAGACCTTATAAAAACACAAACAAACAAACACAACAAAAACCCACCGACCAAAGGTATTAGGAATAGATAATATCGATGATATTGATCAAGGTTTATGTTATGATATTGATCAAGATTTATATGTGTTTTAAGCTTACGTAGGGTTATATACGAATAGAAGATTTCAATGAATGATTCATGGAACGTTTACGGGAGTTGTTTATGTTTATTCGTTTAATAAATGAACAGAACACGTACAAGAAAATTTCGTTAATTTAGTTGAATGAGAGAACATGAACAATGGTCGCATTTGCTCATGTGCTTGTGAACTTTCGATAATATATTCGTTTATTTAAAAGGAATTATATTATATATTTTTATTTAGTGCATTTAGCTTTTAAAAATACGAAATCATGGTTATACTATATGTTTCTATCAACATCATCGATCATTTGATCATTTCAATTTTAGTTTGTGTTAAATTTTGAAAAAATTAGTTTTTATTTGTTATAATTATGTCAAATATTTGTGGATAATTATGATAAGTATATATTTATTTTTGGTGAATTTACATAATGTTTGCAGTGAAAAATTGTTGATTTTATTATAAAATGAATATATAATCATTTGTGATCATAAACTTTTCTTTGTGTCCATTTATATGGCATGAACATTTGTTTGTGTTCATTTGCTTGTTTGTGTCTGTATTCATACGTTTACATTTGGTAAGTGTTCGTGAACATTTTACGAAAATATTTATTTTTTTAATAAATGAACGTGAATAAAATCTTGTTAGGTAAATATATGTGAATAGTAAATGAAAATTTTATTTTCTTGATAAAAAATATAAGCAAGGCCTTGTAGATGCTCGTTTAATTCATTTGCAACACTAAACTTACGTTTTAATGATATTTTCGTAACTGTGATTATATTACTCAAAAACTTAAGGGTCTCGCAGAAAGTCTTCAATTCTAGGTTCTAACCAATGAAATTAAATAAAAAATAACTTAAGCCAGATATATGAAATTTAACGAGGTTTCATAAATCTCAAAATAAAAACACTTATACAATTATAAGTCTTTTTTATTGTTTTGTTTGTTTGGTTGTTTGTTAATTATAAATATATGATGTAATTAAAATAGCTTGCAAATGAATTGAAGAGTTCTATTTTTTTCTCTAATGTTCATCAAAGTTATCATTTCACATAGATATAAATATAAGTAAGGCAAGAAAGAAAGATCATTCCAATATAATTGCTTAAGAGACTTGTACTATATTCTTGCATTTAATGATTGTAAATTACTGGTCATTCAATTGCAAATTGTATAATATATAATAACTATGATCCTTAATGGTGGAGATTAATATAATTAACTCTATATTATTTGTGTTAGGGTTGTGATGGTTCGGTGTTGCTTGATGGTTCCGCGAGCGAACCAAGTGAACAAGATGCACCACCAAACTTGACTTTGAGAGCCCAAGCATTCGTAATCATTGAAAATCTTCGTAGGCTTGTTCACGATGCATGTGGTCAAATTGTCTCGTGTTCTGATATTACGGCACTTGCTGCTCGTGATGCAGTATTTTTGGTAAGATCTTCAAGCCCTAATATCAATCAGTGGTGTGCCATAGTTTTTCTATCGGGTTACTCCTTAAATATGTCTTTTGAGTTAGTGTTCGCATATTAAATAAAGCATTAGATTATACATAGCACGTAAAAAAACTCCTATAGATTCGTCTTGATGTCAACTCTATCAATAGGTACACACTTGACTCGCGGTTAAAGGTAACCGAACTAATGATTTACTAACTTGTTGACATGTAGTCAGGCGGTCCTAACTACAACATACCCTTGGGAAGACGTGATGGACTTACCTTTGCAACAAGAAATGAAACATTAGAAAACCTTCCACCACCCACTGCAAACACGACTACCCTATTGAATTCCCTTGGTGAAAAGGGGTTCACTCCGACCGATGTAGTAGCACTCTCTGGTGGGCACACTATCGGGATAGCTCAATGCCCCTCTTTCACTTCTCGGATCTACCCAACCAGAGATCCAACCATGAATGAAACCCTTTTCAGCAACCTAAGAGTAACATGTCCGACAACAAACTCCACAAACACCACTTTCATGGAAACTCAGACCCCTAATGTGTTTGACAATAGGTATTATGTTGACCTCATGAATCGTCAAGGGCTTTTTACCTCAGACCAAGACTTGTTCATAGATAACAGGACTCAAAGCATTGTCACAAACTTTGCAATCAACCAAACACTGTTTTACCAAGACTTTGTGAGTGCAATGATAAAGATGAGCGAGTTAAATGTGTTGACGGGCACGCAAGGGGAAATACGTGCAAATTGCTCACGTATAAACTCAAACGACTTGTTCATGTTACCAAACATGGAAATCGATCAAGACAGGAAGTTGGCGTCGTATTAGGCGTGATCTTGTGTTTATTAATCATTTTGTCAAAATAATATGCAAGATTTTATGAATTGATGTTTCAGAGTGATGTGCTTATGTGTTGTTATGTATTTTATTATCTTGTATGTTGAAATTAATATTACGTCATTTTTTTATGTTTACTACTATCTTTAGTAACCCTTGTATTACAAGAGCTAAATAAAATGAAAAATTTATTAATTATATACCGATACTCTAAAATAAAATACGATTGAAATTACGTATTAATAAAACTATAAGTAATAAAATAATTATATAAAAAATTTTAAGCTTTTGTTTTTAAACCGTTTTTGTTAAAATAAAATAAAATATTGCATTTCGAAACAAACCGCTTTAATAAAATTTTATTTTTACAACTTTCAATTTTAGTTATTTTTTTAATAAAAATTTTACTTTTTAAAAACCATAGTTTTAAAAATATTTCCTATTTCTTAAAAAGGTTTGATGTTTTCAAAATTTTCTTATTTTATAAAATTTTGTTTGTTAGAAATCAAATTAATAAAAATAACTCTTTCTTCGTTTATTAAAAAAATATTTTTAGTCTAAAATGAAATTAAATAATATAATTACTATTCCTATTAAAACCTTTGGTCGGTGGGACCAGTAAGGTTTCAAATCTTTTTAATTTTGCCACACTACTTTGGGGGGTTTTTCATCAGCTTTCTATCCTATTTATTTGTGTAATGTGCATTCTCACATATTGAAGAGAGAAAGTAGAGAGAGGCGATGGCGGCAGATGAGCGGTCATCTCCAACCGCCTTTGTCGTCGACGGATCAATATTCGGTCCTTAGATTGCGACACTGGTGTCTCTCCATCTCCATTTCTGCGATGATCTCCATTCTTAGGCAGAGAGGGTTATCTAGAGAGAGAAAGTAGGGATAGGCGGAGGAATCACCGTTTCTGGTGGCGTTTGTCACCGATTAACGGTCGTCCGACCTTGCGCTCGTGACATCTGGTGCCTCCCTTCTTCTATCTCTTCGATTATCTCCGTTCGTTGCTTTATTGGGGTGTTCTTTGGTATCTGTCGATGAAGGGCTAGCCTGAGACTCTCTTGTGGCCTATCGTTGCCGGTAGCCACCTGCCGCACCTTTTCTAGCGACGGCAGTTAGGTTGTGCCTTGGTAGCATAGGCTCTGCGGGCATTCGATTTGGAGCTCGATGTACTTTAGGGTTCTTAATATTTTCGGTCGATGATGACTAGGCCGACCTGGTCTGAGACTTGATCATGCATCGATTTTATTGTCTGTTTAACTAGCCATAGTTGATTTTCTGTCAAAACCCTAGATCGGGTTATTGTCTCCGCTTAGTTTTCTTAGCTATACCTGCTGAGATTTGGTTTTGATTGCTTTGTTGCGACGTTTCCTGGGACTGTCTTGTGGCCTATCGATGCCGGTCGTGCCTTCTCTAGCGACGACGGTAAAGGCTGTGCCTTGGTAGCTACTTTGGGGTTCTTGATATCTTTCGTCGATGATGACTACGCCAGCTTGGTCTGAGACTGATTATGTTATCGACATCGTTTTTGTTATGTGGTTTTTGTTTTCCTGTTTAAAGATTCAATATTCAGATCCGGTGACGGCTTGGTGGTGTGGTGTCGTAGTGACAGTCATGTGATGGCCGGAAGTGATGGCGGTGGTGGCCGGAAGTGGTGGCGGTGATGAGTTGGGTAGATGAAGAGTTCTAGGGTTTTTAAGAAGAACAAATAATAAGAGAGAGAAAGTGAGTCAAATTAATATTTACTAGCCTTTCTAAAAAAATTGATGTTTATTCTTTTGACAAGATGTGTCAAATGGACTGAAATAATTTTCTGATACACATACAGTAATCAGATGAGTAGGAAACTTTAATGGTAGAGATCTATGATTCTAATTTATTTTAATAAGTAGGAAACATTAATAGTCAAGATCTATGATTCTAATTTATTTTAATAAGAAAAATACAGTTGTATTTAAGTGACGCATTTTTTAACGATTATGTAGAACAATTGATTTTAATCTTTCATTATGATATATAATAATTCTTCTGTAATGAAGTTTTAAATAATAATAGATACGTTCTCAAGAACATACAATCACTTTAAGTTTTTTTTATATCACTTTTTAGTGTTTCAAATATTTTATTGACGGGTATTCATTATTATTTACGATATTTGTTTTCCTCTTTCAATCTTGAAATATGGTTTTTCCTAGAATTTGAATTTTTCGTTTTCACGTACTTTTTTTATGTGTGTTTCGACGTGTAAATTTTCCATTATGTAAATACTAATGTATAAGTTGTCAAAACTGTCTTATAAATTCTACGTTCCCGCAGCAACGCGCGGGTTTGCCATCTAGTTAGTAATTATTAATAGAATAGAAAAGCAAAATATTTTTCATGAGGATGAATTTAATGTTATCACATTTCTCTCTTAGTTACATTTCTGTTAGACTACGAAGATTAAACTTAATTATAAAATATTAGAATATTACTTTAATAAATTATATTATTCAACCAAGCTTTGTAAATTAAACCAACACTAACCTTGGGAATTCCCCTGCCCAAAATGGTTAGATAACAAGTCGCCTTGTTCTTTAATAAGGGTTTTAAAGGAGTTGCGTTCGTCGGTTGACAGGTGCGACCCAAGACGAACTAAACCCGAAAAACATGTTAGACACATGTACCCCAACATGGCACGAAATTAGTGGGTTGATACGTACACAATCCGTACAACACCAAAAAATTTTAAATTTTATATTCTTTTCAGATATTAGTTGTGACACCCCGTACTTATTAAAAGTGATGGCCCACTCCCATGCAAAGGTGGCAATGAGGTCGAAGTAGTCAAGTGAAAATCTGCACGTGGGTTTGAAGCAGCCAAGTAGTTGGAGTCTTTCCCGTTCTAGGTTGTTATGTTTTTGAATTCGTAGGATTGAATAAGTAGTTTTTCAGATCCGGATCTTATGCTGATCCGTTGCTTTATCATTCTCTATTTAAAGGAGTCTTCTCCTTTACTTTTGTATGCACTGAATTCTCATTTCAATAAAAGAATACTTGGCTGCAACTAGCTCTGTTTGTTATCTACTTTTAACAGTGGTATCAGAGCCTAGGCTCTCTCTCATCCCTTTCTTGTTTTCTTCATCACTTCAACTCCCTTCCATGGCCGATCAAACAAACAATTTACCCACAGCCCCAACTCCAATCCCTGTGTTTAAGGGAGATGGATATGACTACTGGAGCATTCGTATGCAAACAATTTTGAAGTCCCGGGACTTATGGGAACTCGTGGTTTCTGGTATCGATGAGAAGGAGACTGATGCAGGCAAAGTGAAGACAATGAGAAAAAGAGATGCTCATGCCATGGCCTTAATTCAGCAGGCTGTTAATGACTCTTTTTTTTCTCGTATAGCATCTGCACAGTCTGCAAGGAGGCGTGGGAGACCTTGAAAATTGAATTTCAAGGTGATAAGCAAGTGAAGGCTATAAAACTACAAGGGCTGCGTAGAGACTTCGAAAATCTATCCATGAAGGAGGAAGAACTCGTTGGGGACTACTTCTCTCGAGTTATGGCGATAGTCAGTCAGAAGCGAGCGTATGGAGAAGAAGTGGCAGATCAAGTCATAGTTGAAAAAGTACTTCGAAGTCTCTCAACCAAGTTCGACTATGTTGTTCCATCTATAGAGTAGCGTATGATCTGTCTCAACTTACTCCTGTTAAGCTAATGGTTTCATTGCAGTCCCAAGAACATCGTATGATGAGCAGATCAACTGAAAAATCTGAAAAGAATGAAGAGCATGCTTTGCAAGTGATACAAGAATTCAACGACCTCAAATTCGAATGGCAACCGTGGCCGTGGACGTGGTTTTGGAAGAGGACGTGGTAGGGGGCGCTCCGGTGAGAGCAGTCGTATTCCCCAATGCTATGTGTGCAAGAAGTATGGCCATATATCCAAAGATTGTTGGTACAATCAAGAAGAGCAGGCCAATGTTGCTGAAACAAATGACCGGAAGAAGGAAGTGATGAGCAACATTTGTTCATGGCTTGCCTTGATGACCTGTCACTTAGCCTTGTGTCCAACCTAAACCAGGTACAAAGCAATAATTTGTGGTTTATTGACTCTGGGTGCTCAAACCATATGACAGGCTCAAAGACCAGCTTTACTCAACTAGATGAAACTTTCAAGTTAGAAGTTCAACTTGGAAACAAGAAGAAATTGAATGTAGAAGGCAAGGGGACGGTTCGAGTAAATGCCGGGTCTCCAAATTCACGATTGCTTGAAGATGTGTACTATGCTCCCTCATTAGAATACAACCTACTGAGTGTGGGTCAGCTGATGAAGAAAGGCTACTCTCTACTGTTCGAAAAAGACAAATGCATCATCAGAAGTCAAGGAAGAGAAGTGATGAAGATCCATGTTCTTAGCAATAACATGTTTCTCCTTGATGTATCAGCTCCTGAGGTAACATCACTGCTGACCTAGATGGCAACTCTCACCTTTGGCATAAAAGATATGCACACTTAAATTTTGATGGCATGAGACTTCTTCATGACCATCAGATGGTTAAAGGACTTCCAAAAATCAGAAAGTCAGCCAATGTGAGGGTTGTCTACTGGGTAAACACACTCGCTCATCATTTCCGGCTCATTCGTGGAGGGCCACGCATAAGCTTGAACTCGTGCATGCCGACCTCTGTGGCCCCATGCAGGTTAAGAGCTTGGGTCAGAGTGCTTATTATTTTGTTAATTGATGACTTTTCTAGAATGATGTGGGTGTACTTTATAGCTAACAAATCCGATGCATTTGGCAAATTTAAATTGTTTAAACAGATGGTAGAGAAGGAAAGCGATTGTGATATTAAAGTCCTTCG
The DNA here is from genome assembly GCA_025215565.1 of Flaveria ramosissima. Lineage (NCBI taxonomy): Eukaryota > Viridiplantae > Streptophyta > Magnoliopsida > Asterales > Asteraceae > Flaveria > Flaveria ramosissima. The sequence goes on from CM046031.1 coordinate 6,575,998, forward strand.
AACTGATCGAGGAGGAGAGTTTTGCTCCAAAGACTTCGACGCATACTGTGATGAGTATGGAATCAAACGGGAACTTACGGTTCCGCATACACCGCAACTTAATGGTGTGGTGGAACGGAAAAACCGAACTATAATGGGGATGACGAGAAGTATGCTTAAAGAAAAGAACCTGCCCAAGTTTCTGTGGGCCGAAGCAGTTGCAACAGCTGTTTACGTGCTGAATCGGTCACCCACACATGCTGTTGAAAGACAGACACCAATCCATGTCTGGTCTGGAAGATTGCCGGATGTATCAAAATTGAGAGTGTTCGGGAGTATTGCTTTCAAACATGTACACTCTCAGGGAAGAAAGAAGTTGGATGATAGATCACAGAAGATGGTGTTTATTGGTTACTCCTCACAAAGTCCTTCTAGCTATCGAATTTTAAATCCTCAAACTTTAAAGTTTGAGGCTAGTAGAGATGTGACAATTCTAGAAGATCAATCATGGAAGTGGGAAGACAATAAAGAAAAAGAAAAGGACATGCATGTACCATACTGTGACTTGTTCCCACTTTATGAGTCTACCTTTGATATGGGTTCTAGTTCAAGTGGGGTCCATGAAAGTCAAGCTTCCCTTGATATTATCCTGCTCACACGCAAGATGGCATAAGTGATGGGTCACCATCAAGTCTAATTAATGAGTCTTCTCTCTCATCAAGTCAAAGGCAAACTTCTGAAACTTCTGAAACTCCCCTTAATATACGCCCCCTCTCTGATATATACGCAACCACAAGAGCCATGGAACCAGAAGAATACATGCACCTACAGTTTGTTCTTAATATTTGTGACCCACTTTATTTTGATGATGCAGTCCAGAAGAAAGAATGGAAAATTGCCATGGCAGAAGAATGGGCAGCAATCGAACGTAATAATACATGGGAACTGACTTCTCTCCCAGCGGGTAAGAATGTGGTTGGCTTAAAATGGCTGTTTAAAACTAAATTTGGTGCAGATGGGCAGGTCATTCGGCACAAAGCAAGGCTAGTGGCAAAGGGTTACTCACAGAAGAAAGGTGTAGACTTTGAAGAAACTTTTGCTCCTGTTGCTCGGTTCGAAACCATCCGAGTAGTCCTGGCCGTTGCTGCTCAAAGAGGCTGGACTTTGCATCAATTAGATGTGAAATCTGCGTTCCTCAATGGCGATTTGGAAGAAGATATTTTTGTGGAGCAACCAGAAGGTTATGAACTCAAAGATGCTAGTGACAAGGTGTATAAACTTAAGAAGGCTTTATATGGGCTTAAACAGGCCCCAAGGGCCTGGTACTCAAAGATAGACGGCTACTTCACAAGTAACGGGTACACTCGAAGCATGAACGAACCAACGTTGTATGTTAAACAGACAAGTGACAATAATATCATCTATGTTTGTCTTTATGTAGATGATATTATATGTACAAGTTCATGTGCTCAACTTGTTTCTGAGTTTAAGCAGGGAATGAAAGATGTTTTTGAAATGACTGACATGGGTCGATTACAATATTTTCTGGGCCTGGAGGTAAAGCAGTCAAGCACCGGTGTGTTCGTTGGTCAGGAGAAATATGCCAAGTCCCTTCTCAACAAGTTTCAAATGAAAGATTGCAAAGTGGAGCATGTTCCGATGAATACCTATGAAAAGCTTCAACTAAATGACGGGGAAGAAAAGGTGGATGAGACGCAGTACCGAAGTCTAGTGGGTGGTTTAATGTACCTCACTCACACCCGACCAGACTTGGCATTTGCAGTGGGTGTTTTAGCTCGATTTATGCAGTCTCCTTCTAGACTTCACTTGGGTGCAGCAAGGAAAGTTCTTAGATATGTTGCAGGTACTCTTCAGCTTGGCCTATGGTATGAAAGAAGCAACAATACCCAGCTCATTGGATACACAGACAGTGATTGGGCAGGTAGTGTAGACGACAGGAAAAGTGTATCAGCCAATGTGTTCTTCTTAATCGGAAATACAGCGGTGTCCTGGTGTTCAAAGAAGCAGAAGACAGTGGCTCTATCGAGCACGAGGCAGAATACATCTCTGCAACTGGAGGTACGTGTCAAGCAGTATGGTTGAGAAGAATACTTCACGATCTTGGTATAAGTCAAGAACAAGCCACGACCCTTTTCTGTGATAGTAAATCAGCCATACAACTGTCTAAAAATCCAGTTATGAATAGCCGTTCCAAGCACATTGAACTCAAGTATCACTTTATTCGTGATAAGGTGCAACAAGGTCAAGTGAAGCTTGAATACTGTGCAACAGATGAACAACTTGCAGATTTGTTAACCAAGTCAACCCCCAAAGAAAAGTTCGTATATTTGAGGCATAAAGTGGGTATTAAGGAGTGTGCATCAAGGGGGGGTATTAAAAGTGATGGCCCCCTCCCATGCAAAGGTGGCAATGAGGTCGAAGTAGTCAAGTGAAAATCTGCACGTGGGTTTGAAGCAGCCAAGTAGTTGGAGTCTTTTCCGTTCTAGGTTGTTATGTTTTTGATTCGTAGGATTGAATAAGTAGTTTTTCAGATCCGGATCTTATGCTGATCCGTTGCTTTATCATTCTCTATTTAAAGGAGGCTTCTCCTTTACTTTTGTATGCACTGAATTCTCATTTCAATAAAAGAATACTTGGCTGCAACTAGCTCTGTTTGTTATCTACTTTTAACAGTACTTTCAACTTAACACCCTTAGCCCAACCTTAATTACCTTGTTCTCGCATAATTTATTTTATTATCCAAAGAACCCCACGACTTCAAACTGCAGACCCATTCTCCACGGTATCTTCTCGGCAAACCAGATCCGTGCGTGTACTTAGCAAAGAACCCCGGTTCGCGGTTATTGTATATGTTTGATTACGTGGTTTGGAGTTCGGAAAACCGGATCCGTGCGTGTACTTAGCAATATCGGTCGCATGTGTCTGTGTACGGGTTACGTACACCATGTAAGAGTACGATCGCATGTGTACTTTACATCTGTATACACGTACGTAACTCGACGGGGCGCATGCGAGGTATATATGCGTGCATGACCTAGGGTCGAAGGCGTAGAGTGCGGGTGTTCCGACTAGGGTTCTTGGGGCAGGGTGGTTCGGGTGTGAATGGCTGCTCTTGTGGGGGTGTTTGGGCATTGCTTGTTATGCATGTGTACATATATTTGAGTGTGTATGTGTTTGTGATGTGTGTGTGTGTGTGTGTGTTTTTGAGTGTGAAGGCAGTGAGTATGTGGGTATTGCATAAGTTACTTTGTGTATGTGAGTACAAGGTGTGTGTGCGTGATTTATGTTTGGTTGGGGTGCAGGCGAAAATGTATTGTTTGTGTATATGGTGTTATGCATGACATGGTGGATAGTGGATTTTCTTTAGGCATGCATATGTATGTGTGTAGTGTGTTACGAATGTTATAGTGTATATTTTATATATATATATATATGTATATGATGTGGTTTGTTAGGTTGACGCATTTGTGTTCATGTTCACGTATATATATCTCATTGGGGTGATGTTCATGTATATTATATGATACTATGGTTGTGTGTTATATATATGTGTTGTGCGTATAAAAATTTTCATAGGAGTGTGTTTTGTTTATGTCGTTAAGCGTAGTGTTGTGTGACTTACGTGTTATGAAACGTAAGAGTTCAATTATCGAAGGTTTTTATAATTAATAACATATATATGTGTTGTGCGTATAATCAATGTCTGTCTACAGCGGATGTATCTTACTTATTTAGATAGATTTCCATTGCGGGTGTATGTCTATATGATAAAATAACACAATATCTTATTGTGTCTTTTTATCATCATTGTGTTATCTTAAATACTATTATAGAGAATAACAAGTTTATATAATCTATAAAAATAATGATAAAAATAGCAATTGTGTTACTTTCAACACTATGAGTTTTGCAAAATACATTGAAAAAACTATATCATCGTGTGCTTCTAATTGTAAAACATAATAATAGATAATAAGTTTATATAATCTATATAAACAACGACAAGAATAACACAAAATGATCTAAAACATAAAAACAAAATGATGAATAAACATATTTGACACGATGAAAGCATAAGACACAACGAGCTAACGTATTTGACACAATTACTAAAATGTTTTCATTTTTAAGACAATAGAAGAATATGTGTCAATGCCACGATCCTTCTTAGGCATTGTAGATTAAATACCGTTTTTACTATAACACTACCCATATATAATATTATATAAAACAATTATATATTAGCTAACAAATTTAGAGTTAAATTCGGTTTTTCCCCTAAATTTTGTAGAAAATAACTAATTTCTTTCAAAAGACTAAAATATTAATTTATCTTTCAAAGTTTCAACATTAATTTCAATTTCAGTCTAAAATTTTAATAAGTTCTTTCAATTTTAATCTAATATATCTATAAATGATAAAACTTTTGGATTAAAAATAAAACAAATGATAGAATTTTAGATTAAAATTGATGTTCTTATATACTTTTACGGGAGTAGTTATTGTTGTTAACCCACAAGGAGTAAAATTGAAATTAACTCAAAATCTTAAGACAATTTCTCTTATAAATTGACATATGATCAAATAGTGAAAAGTCAATTTTTAAGTGTGTTATTCCTGTCTGCATTAACCTATAAGGAATATAGTTACTTTTGAAGGGTTTTTGTCTTTGTATGTGAAAGATGATGAACACAAAGAATATGGAGAAACAGGACGAAAATTGAAATCCCGAATGTGAAGAAATGCAAAAGAAAAGTTGCAAGATCATGGTGACTTAATATGGGAATTACTTTAGCTAGAAAAGTGTTACACGACCCATGACTTATCAATGGAAAGCTCGCTAAAAGTTACAAGTGAAAATCAAAGCATTGCAGGGGGTGGCGCCATAGACGCCATCCTAGGCACAACCGATGCCACTACCGTCTGGAAATCAACGTTGTTCAGCAAATTTCAGCTCAACTAGTGCTAGGGGGCACCACTAGCACCATTGTTGGTTCCACCGACGTTGGGCACCGCATTTTGACGGATTTTGACCTAATTTGAGGGGTTTTAAAAGGGTATTAACCCTAGAAAAAAAGATACCTTTTTTTACCGTAGAATTCTGGACCAAAAAAATGACTACCTTACACCATTCTAAGGCTTTCTAACATCATGATCATCAAATCTACATGCTTAATCTCATCTACTTTGAAGATTCAATGATAAAACGAGGCTAATCCATTCTTGATTCACTTTGAGGGACGGTTTTGTGCCAGTTTTTGTATTTTTTTTAGTTTGTAACCTAATTTTTTGAACCTTTTAAGTTTTATTGGATTCAATTTAAGATTTAATTAGTTAAACAAGTTGTTGCACCTCTTTCACCAAACCCCCCCCCCCCCCCCCTATTCAAACAAAGATCTAACCATGGAGCAAACATTTATTAGCAACCTAGGTATAACTGATTGACAAGTGACAACAAACTCCATAAACAACACTTTGTGGACATTCAATTGTCTAATATGTCCAACAACAAGTGTTTTGTTGATCCACTGAATTGCCAAGGGCTTTTCACCATAGTTTAAGACCCATACACAAATAACCAAAACCACAGGCATTGTCAAAAACTTTAGGATCAATCAAACACTATTTTAAAACTTGTGATAAAGATGGGGCAATTGAGCATAGCACCCAAGGGAACATACGTGCAAATTGTCCACATAGAAACTCATATGATTTTTTGTGCTAACAAACATGGAAAACAATCAAGACAAGAAGTTGGTATCGCATTAGACATGATCATGTGTTTTTGAAATACTTTTAAGATATAATATGTAAGATCTCATGTAAAGATGCTTGTAAGTGATTGTGTTTATATAATGGTGCTTGGAATTATTAGCGTCTTTATATGTTGGCAGAAATATTTATGCCTTATTTTAGGCTTACACATACATGGTACTAGTCTATTTGTAAGTTCGTGTTTTGTCCTAGCCTAAATGGTATCCGTAAAGATTTCAGGTGCATAAACCAGTAACAAAAATGGGCCGAGAATTATGTACTAGTTAAGTCAATGAACAGCAAAAATCGGTTTGGTTATTAATCGATTCTTTGGTGTCCAAACCCTACCCACCCAAACCACATAGGGTATTAACCAATAACCGAGCCAATCTACTTTAAATTAAATATATTTAAATACTATATATATATATATATATATATATATATATATATATTATATAATAAATTCAATAAAAATGTTTTATTGACTCTTAGAAATTATACAAATTTAAAATATGATTGTCTTACAAAGAAACATAGAATATATTAAACTTTAATATTAAAAAGTAGGTTATATCAACCAAAATATTTTGATCAAAAACAGGTAAAACAATTAAGATGAAAAAGGAATATGAATAATTAGCTTCAGTTGATTTTTTTTTACTTTTTATTTCTTGATATTGTATCAAAAACATTCTTTAGTTCAATTTTAGTAGAAAAGGTCTTGTTTTACTTTGATGCATATAAATTTGATAGCTGAAAAAGTGGTACTAAAAAATCTTAGAACATTCACAGCCCGTTTCTTATTTTTATGTGAGGAGGTATCATATATTATAGGTGATAGATGTGAGTGCTTGTGAGTGGAACAGAAATAAAATTATAGGGGATGTACCGCGCTTTCCTATTTTCTTAAATATTTTTGAAAGTGTTTGTTTGTGGAAAATAAGAGAGAAAATGTAATAATAAATGTATGAAAAATATTATTTAATTGTAATAATAATAATAATAATAATAATAATAATACTACTATATAATAAATAATAAATAATATTATTATTATTATTATTATTCTTATTCTTATTATTATTATTATTATTATTCTTATTATTATTCTTCTTATTCTTATTCTTATTATTCTTATATATCTTATTCTTCTTCTTATTCTTCTTCTTCTTCTTCTTATTATTCTTCTTATTCTCTTCTTCTTCTTATCTTCTTTTTTTTTTTTTTTTTTTAATGTACTCATACGATAAAATGTTGGATAGATTGTGAATGTTATGAAAACAGGGCCTTACCTATAATACCTTATGTAGTATCATAAGAAAAATAAATTGTTGTGAAATAGGATTTATTCTCGCGCTTCGCGGCGAGATAACGTATTTTTTAGTTGTGTGGAAGACGATAATACGTCAAATAAATGACGTTTTGGGAACACAAATTAGAATAAGAATGTAATAGCAATATATTTGAAATTCAAAAAGGGATCACATTATAACCTTAGAAAACAAATATGACCAAAAAAATTAATAACCAATTAAAATATTATTTTAGTTAATTACAAATATAATTAAATTAAAAAAGCCTCTTTTTATTATAAGAAGTTTTTTAGATTACAAATAATTCATTTTTAGAAAACACCTGTTTTTTTCTCATATTAAATAATCGCATCAATTGATAATACTATATAATTCATTTTTAGATTACAAATCTTTTTTTAATAAATTAAAAAAGCATCTTTTTATTATAAGAAGTTTTTTTAAAACATCAAACTTCTTTTAAAAATACAAAAAAATTTAAAAATTGTTGTTTTTAAAAAGTAAAATTTTTATAAACAAAAAATAATAAAAATTAAGAGTTATAATAAAAAATTATTAAAAATGCCTTTAAAAAATGAGTTAATTTTGAAACAAATTGTTTAGTTTTTTAGCTAAGATTATCATTTTATAATTAATAAAATTTATTTTATTTAATTTTTTATTTATTCGAGTCATAATATATGGATTTACTCTAGCTAGTACATTATTAACAAACAACCAACCCACCCTCACTCGGTTAACGGAAGCGATGGTTCTGCGAAGCAAGCTTTTTTTAATTGTTTGGATCGATTAATCGCTCATGAGTGATAAGTCATAATACCATACTGTGGTTTACTAATTCAATCCGCCTTTATTGTGTTCATTGTGTTTTTAGATTTGTTTACTTTGAAATTGAGTTGATTTATTGTTGTTCCAATTGTTGATAATATAATTATAGGTCATGATTTGAGTTTAGATTTTAACCGTTTGGATTGATAAGTAAATGTTGTGAATTTATAAGTAGAGTACGTGTGAAATATAGAGTATCTTTTTACTTATAAAATTAAAAATATTTTAATTTAGAAAAACATTAAGGGTGGTAGGGAGCTTGCGCCATGATCCTGCAGTGGGGGCCGACGCCGCGTGGCAACATTGCCTCAACTCACCACACCACATGGCGAATAAATGTCGTGCAATACAACCCTTTATCACTTTTTGACCGTTTCACGGTCATTTTTTTACCGTCAACATCCCCACCCCTTGACATCTAAATGCCAAAAAAAAGTACACTATAAATACTACTTATAACTCATATGTTTTTTTCCAAACTAATTCAAAAAAAAATCTCCTCTACTCACTAACAACATTAAAAAAATGTCCCATGATATTTATTTTAAAGTAAATTACACGGATGGTTCATGGGGTTTTAACGTATTTCAAGCTTAGTCCCTACTTTTCAAAAATTACAGATGTGGGCCTGAACTATGCATGATATGCACACCAGCAGTCCCCGACGCTAACTAAGGTTATGTTTCTCTGTTAAGTCAATGTAAAATTACCATTATACCCCAAAATTAAAAATATAATACTTTTCAAATAAAAACTAACTTAACCCCACCAAACCCCACCCACCACACTTATCTCTCCATCTTCATCTTCTCCTTCCATATTCATCTTCTCCCTCCATCTTTATCTTTATCTTCATCTTCATCACCACCACCACCATTATATGCGAATCAAACTTCACCACTGGTCAAAGTCTATCTCTGTCTCTCTATCTCTCTCCCCCTCTCTCTTTAGATTTGATGAACTAGGTTGTCATCGTGTTCAGTGGTAGCCATTGGTGTTTGTTTGCTTGGCGGTGGGGGTCAAAGGAGTAGGCAGCAACAATGGTGGTGGGTTGTAGGGAGCAGACAACTACGGTGTTGGTGGGTGCAGGGTGGTGTAGCGATGGTGGTGATGGGCTGAGGGTGTTATGGCGACGGTGGTGGTGGGTTAAGGGTGCTGCTGCGACGGTGGTGGTTGATTGAGGGTGCTACAGCGACGGTGGTGGTGGATTGAGGGTGCTGCAACAACGGTGGTGGTGGGTTGAGGGTGTTGCGGAAACGGTGGTGGTGGTGGGTTGAGGGTGGTGCGACGACGGCGGTGGTGGGTTGAGGGTGTTGCGGCGACGGTGGTGGTGGGTTAAGGGTAGGTGCAGCTGTGGTGATGGGTTGAGGGTGAGGTATTGACGATAGTGATGGGTTGAGGTTAGGGGCGACTGTGGTGATAGGTTGAGGTTAGGGGCGACTGTGGTGATAGGTTGAGGTTAAGGGCGACTGTGGTGATGGGTTGAGGTTAGGGGCAACTGTGCTGGTTGGTTGAGGGAGCAAACGGCGATGGTGGTGGGGATTGAGGGTGTAGGCGGAAACGATGATGGTGGTTTGAGGGTAGCGGTGGGTGTTGAATGTAGAGAACCACAATGTGGAGAGGAAGATTCAAAAAGAGGGGAATTTTGGTATTTAAAAATAAGTAACAGAGAAACTTAACCTAAGTTAGCGTTAGGGACTGCCAGCGTGTATATATTTTGCATAGTTCAGGCCCGCATTTGTATTTTCTAAAAAATAGGGACTAAACTTGCAATACGTGCAAACCCAGGGACTATCCATGTAATTTACTCTTTATGTTGTTTACTCCTCATCCTCTTCGGATGATTCTCAATCCGACGGATTGGAATGTTTTAGTCTTCTAGCCGAACATGTCGATGAGTCTAAAAGTTTGAGAAAAAAGATTTTGAAACGTGATCGTGTTGGGGCTAATAACGTTCTTATGCACGATTAGTTTGTGGATAACCAAAAATACATAAACGAGATGTTTAGAAATAGGTTTCAGGTACCTTGATAATTATTTTTACGCATTGTTAAAAATATATGCAAAAACTTTCCATGGTTTAAAGAAGGGTTTGATAGGAGGTGGAAAGAAAGTTTCACGCCAACACAAAAGTGTTGTTCAGTAATACGTCAACTCGCAGCAGGTAATTCATCTGACACATATGATTAATACCTAGCTATGTCTACTAGGACTTCTAGTGAATGTCTTGAATATTTTTGCAACGCTATTATTGATTATACGATGATGAATATTTACGCAAACGCACTACCCATAACATCGCATTGTTGTACGATACACATCAATATAGACATGGCCTGATGGACATGCTCGGTAGCATTGATTGCACTCACTGGAATGAAGAAATTATCATGCGCATCTGCGAGGACAATATCATCAAGGTGATCATGATGGTCCAACAGTGATTTTCAAAGTCGTGGCGTCACAAGATTTGTGGATTTGGCATTCTTATTTTGGTGTTGTGGTTCTAACAACATTATTAATGTTCTCAATCAATCTCCATCTTCATGCGAGAATTGAATGGAACCTCCCCGATATGTCCGTTTGATGTTAACGGACATCGATATAAACATGTTTACTATCTAGCCGACAGTATATATCCTTTCTGGTCAACTTTTGTGAAGTCGTATTCTATCCGGTTGAATACAAAGAAAATAAATTTAAAAAGGTGCAAGAATCCGCAAGAAAAAACGAGAAACGAGCTTTCGGTGTTTTAAAGAAAAGATGGTAAATAAATGCTCGACCGGCTAGAGCGATAAAGATCGACAAAATAAGAAGTCAAATGTACGCATGCATTATACTTCACAATATGATTATAAAAAATAACGGCAACGCTAATTCTCCCGTGCACATTCGAGATTCACCGACGAATCCCTCAACCACCCTAAATGTAGAGTTAAGTACGATGGTTCGGTGGTTGTTCATCACTTTATCAGTTCACCGAGTACATTCAAAATGATGATTACAATTTACTAGTTTAGTCCCTGGAATATATCCATTTTTATGAATTTAGTCCAAAACTTTTAATTATTTTACTTTCATTCTTAATTAATTACTTCATAACAATTTGTCCCTTATTTTCAACATATTGAAAATTATTAGTTGAGTCACATTTCATGCATAATATATACGAAGAGGAATTAAGGTGAATTTATCATCTTCATCACCTTTAACCCATAGTCTAGGATGACACAAGATGATATAGTTGACCATATAAACGAGTTGGATGCAAGTCAAAATCGAACAGTTTAAAATGAGCCATATAAACTGATATCCTAAATTCATCATCTCATCTTGTTGCAACTAAAAAGTTAAACACGATACAGTATATAATATGATTTGCTACTTAAACCAGGAAAAAGTAACACTCTCATCCACATAAACAAAGGTAAAATGAAATTAAATTTTGAAAAAAAATAAAAATATGAAACTTAAATATGAAAAATTAAGTTCATCAACGAAGTTTTTAACTAAAAAGAGGTAAAACAATTAAAGATGGAGAAGCAATATCGATAATTTGCTTCGTTTGAAATTTCTTTATTTTTGATTTCTTGATAGCTATACAAATAATATTAGTTTAATTTAATTTTAGTAGAAAACTTCTTATTTTTAATTTTGAGCATATGTTTATATATATTTTTTGGTTGCTGAAAAAGTAATACTAAAATGACAAAAATGCTCTTATTTAAAGTCCATTTGTCACATGATGTGTAAATGAGATTTATTGATATATACTCCAAAGACTAAAATTGAATCAAAAGAACTTCTGAACTAAATATGTGGATTGGTAAATACTATAGGGTCTAAACTTGTAATTTACAATTTAATAAAACCAACAACCATCCGCATATCAACTTTGACCATTGTGTTCTTATAAGTTCTAAAAGTAGTATCTCCCTTTGATAGTTTTATTTAAAACAATTAATCCATTTTTCAATTGATCATTTTTTTGAAAAATAAAATACTTGTGGGATTTGTAAAGTAAAATTTATCAAACTATGCATATTATTTATACAGCTTGCGTAATATATAAACAATTTTAAATATCAAACTGTATTAGACTTGTATATAGTGTTTAATAGATATAGCTAGGGCGGTGGGCGTAAACTTGTGCCAAGTAGTATCAATGTCATACCACCGTCAGCGACCAAAAATACTGGAAAAGCTCAATGGAAGTTCAACTGGAGAAAACATCAAAACCATAGCCGATCAGAAAACCCCAAGGGGTAACCATCGTGACACCAAAAATGCAACTGAAAACCAAGACGAAATCATATCTTAATCAGAATCCAAGAGAAACCATATCTGAAAACCCTAAAGGATTAACCGGAGTAAAAAAGCAAATGACCTCACGGTGACAACCAATAGCTGGAGAGGACTGCAACGAAGAGTGATGAAGCGGAGGTGCATCAGAGCAATGGAGCAGTGGGTGAAGGCCATGGGGTACAAAATTAGCATTAATGAGAGGCGTGTAGACTTTATAAACAAAACAATATACAACACGACAAAAACAACGTACAACAACAATAAACAAAAAATTCAAAAGCAAAATATACAACGCGTAAACAAATAACCAAATTGATAATTAAAATATATATAATAATAACCACAAAGAGAGTGAAGTGAACGATAACCCAAGTATTTTATCATAATTAATAAAAGAAAAGTACAACTGATCATGTGAGTTTCATAAACCTCTATTTAGAAATGGGTTGTATTTCACAACCCACTATTTATACTTTATTACTAACAAATATATATATATATATATATATATATATATATATATATATATATATATATATATATATATATATATATATATAAATGATAAGTTGCTATTTATAAAGTTGAAATAAAAAAGGAAAAAAAAAGATGAGAATATTTATATATTTATATATTATTTAATGTAGTGTGCCCAACACAGACTTTAAAGATGAGTGAGATGACCAAGACCCTAGATGTTTGCATGGGAGTGTCCACATGGACCACATCACCAATCATTCAATGCACCAATTTGAGGGACTAAAATAGCAAATATTGCAATCATGAGGGGCTTATTAGAAACATTCTCATCTATAAGTAGTCCTTGTATATGTATGCTTGAAGATAAAAGAAACCATAGTGTTGAGCAATGGGTTCTAAAATGACATTAGTGCCCTTTCACACAGTTGCAGTGTGTGTAGGTGTGTTGGTGGTGATGGTGGTGCATTTTCAGGGTTTAGAAGCACAAAAACAGCCATTGGTGAAGGGGCTTTCTTGGAATTTCTATGAAAATACATGTCCAAAATTGGAATCAATTATTAGAAAGCAAATGAAGAAGGTGATCAAGAAGGATGTTACTCTTGCTGCTGCTCTTTTGAGAGTTCATTTTCATGATTGCTTTGTTCAGGTATGTTGTTTATACTTCACTTTTCATCATGTCAAATAAGTTATTACTTATATTGTCTATTGTCTTAAGTTGTTGTGTATCTACTTTAATCCTAATGTCTTAAGTTGTTTTGTAACATGTTAAAAGTGAAGTATAAACAAAATACCTGTTAAAATCATTAGGTTATAAATGTTTTGTATGGTATATGTCATTAGTCATTGGTGAAATAAAAAATAATAAATATTTAAAAGATTATAAATAAAAATAATAAACATTACATTGTAAGATAAGATAATATAAATCATATCATATAGTTTAGTTTGTTTTAATAGATTATTAGAATAAGAAGACTTATATAATTTAAATAGTGGATTGTTTAATTTATACATTTATGATCATCATCATTAAATAGGCGAAAGAGACGGAAAATACAAACTTAGAGTTAACCAGAAGTCGTCATGTGTCTCATCTAATCTTCTATTTATTATATACTATAGATATAGATTTAAAAGAATTAATATTTAGTTTTATATATACAGGCAATCATCGTTTGCCAACTAAGTTGAAACTGATTATTTAATTATCACAACAAAAAAACATTAGAGATATATTATCTAACCATTATCTTGCTTAACTCATATTATAATCATATAATCACTTTTAGACCTCAATGGTCCCGACTACATTAGTGATGTTTCATGTCTTAATTACAATATGTAGTGTTTATTTCTACATATGTGATGATGATGTTGTTAACAGGGTTGCGAAGGTTCGGTGCTATTGGATGGATCAGCAAGCGGGCCGGTTGACAGCGAGAAAACAGCACCACCAAACCTAAGTCTAAGGGGGTTTGATGTCATTGAGGATCTTCGTCGTCGAGTTCATAAAACATGTGGCGCACGTAGCGTCTCTTGCTCTGATATTACTGCGCTTGTTGCTCGTGACTCTGTTGTCTTGGTAAATCCTTCCATACATTTTTTAACTTTTTTATTAATATTTTCGGACGGTTTTATAAATCAAAAGAATTACGAGCTCGTCACACGTAGTTCGGGCGTATGCGATGACCCTTATTGTCACTAGTGTGCTCATTATTTCCTGTAACTAACAAATTGTTTTTGGAAAACCTATTTTGAAATTATGTTTCTTTTGGAAAACACACATGACCCCTACACATTTAGGAAAACTATATTGAAATTATGTTTCTTTTGACAAAAAAACGCATGACCCCTACATATTCTAGAGAAACTATTTTGAAAATTATTATTAGTATTATATGTTTTTTTGAAAAAAACATATTACCATACACATTATAGGAAATTTGTAAGAAACATGTGTTTACATGAACACATACACGCAAATACACCAACAAGCATAAACATAAACACATGAACACAAAGGGCATTAACATCCTATAAATTAACGAATGATTTACATAAACTGACATATTTTTTGTTTATTATGTTGTATGTTAGACCGGTGGTCCGGAGTATAAAGTTCCTCTAGGACGAAGGGATGGAGTCACATTTGCCACAAGAAACGAAACCCTAGCCAATCTTCCCTCACCATTTGTCCCAACCGACACACTACTAACCACCCTCGCCGCCAAAAACTTTGACGCCACCGATGCTGTGGCCCTATCAGGGGCCCACACCATCGGTGTCGCTCATTGTCCATCCTTCACACAACGTCTTTACCCCACACAAGACACAACCTTGGACAAAACCTTGGCTAACAACCTCAAACGCGTATGCCCAACCAACACCACCAACGCCACCACCAACTTAGACATTCGGTCTCCAAACACGTTTGATAACAAGTACTTCCTCGATCTCATGAACAAACAAGGAGTTCTGACATCAGACCAAGACTTATACACCGACAAACGGACTAGAGGCATTGTTACAAGCTTTGCGATCAATCAAACATTGTTTTTCGAGAAGTTTATCGATGTTATGGTGAAGATGGGCCAAATGCATGTGTTGACAGGCACACAAGGCGAGATTCGTAGCAATTGCTCTAGGCGTAACTCAAACGACTTGCTTATATCAACTATCACCGAGGCCCACGACATGGACAATGTCGCGAGCTTCTAATGGTTTCTATTACGTTTCCTAGGGTTTTATAATGTTTTAATAACGTATATGTAATTACGTACTTTTGTTTGAACACGTTCACATGTTGCGATAATTGCGATAAACAATCACCAACACGCATTTGAATATGAAAGTGAACGAATAATTTCATGATGAAAGTAATACTAGAATCTTCTCATGAAAAAATATACTTACAATTTTCCCCAAAATCATATGTAAATGAGATTATACAAAGAAGAATCGATTATGAAACTCAATTTCAATCGATCATATGTGAATGATCATACGAAGAAGATGACCGATCATGAAACTCAAATTCAATCAATGATCGATGACGAACTTCAAATTCAATCAACGATCGATCAAACTGCAAATGAGATGTCACCGATCTCAAGTTGTTGAGCGATTTCATCCAATTGCTTCTTCACACTCATATCAATCAGTTTAGATCCAGAATTACCATACCTGATGGTGAATCCAGCGACTAACGATTCATCAATCACCGTCTTCAACCTCACGTTCTTCGCTCCGGTGAGTTTCTGCACCTGCTTCGCGATTTGCGCCATGTGTTGTTCTTCAAGCTTCACCACCGACGAAACAACCGCTAATTCGGTGTTCGTTAACTTGTTGTACACGATTTCGAACTCGTTGACGATCTCCTTGATCAGATCTATCCTCTTGCTCTCGATTAAGATGTTGAGGAAGTTGCAGACGTGCGTTTGGAGTTTTCCTGAAGATGTGATGTCGTCGATCAACGATCGTTTGTCGTCGAGGCTTACGATAGGGCTCGTGAAGAATTTGAAGGTCGTTTCGTCGGAGAAGAGGTTGTTGATCGAATCGAGGTCTTTTACGGTGGCGTCTAGTGTTCCGTTTGCCACCGCTACCTCCGCCAGTGCGGCGGCGTAGCTTCCGGCTGCGGAGTCCGCCATCCTAGCGCCGGTGGCGCCGCCGCGGCGGCGTGATTTTCCGGCGAGTTTGATTGTTAGCTTTGGGAATCGTAAACCGCCGGAGAACGAGAGGTTTACGCGAGATGACGACGGAGTGCCGCGGTGGAAGGTGGCCGGAGCTCGCCGGAGTGCGGCGGCGGCGGTGGCGGTGGCGGTGGTTGCTGCCATTGTTACCGGCGGTGAGAGGAGATGATATTTGAGAGGGGGGATTCAGGTGTAAATGGAGGGACTGAAATGATTTGTTTTTGATGAAAATGGACGGTTGAGATTCGAAGTGGAGATGATCGACGGTGAGGAATGCGATTAAAAAATCTGTGAAGAAGAATATGACGAGATGTTATCTGTAGGAGATAACGAGGGGACACGTGGCAGTATTTGCGTTAGTTTCAATGGTATGTCAAACTCAAAAGTCAGCACTATAGAATATTACTAGTAGATCCCCTTTATTAATCACTATAAAAAGTACAAATAGTTTATTAACTAATATTAAGCACTTCACGTTGTGGTGAGAAGCGTAAAATTATGTCAAGTAACAAAAATGTCATACTACCATTAGCAATCGTCAACAGCCATAAAACTTGTACTAAAAAAAATAAAAACAAAAAATATAAAACTGAACGAAAAAGTAGACGTAAAAACGTAAACTACACACGTAAAATGTAAAACATTAAAAAAAATAACTAAGTTGATCTAGTACTCGCGCGTTGTGACAGGCCGTTAAAGGGGAAAAATAAGCGTAAACCTAAAATCACGCGTGCATGTTGCAGTGTGTTAACTCGTAAAATTTAGGTCGCAACGTAAAACGAAAAACTTGTAAAAATTTGAAAAGTATAAGGGTAAAGTGGAAAGTGAAAATTCATAGGGTTAAATTATAATATGTTAAATTATTAGGTTTAAAAGTAAAAAAAAATTAAAGATTAAAAACCCAAAGTGGGTACAACCCACTAAGCTTAAGGTACAAACCTTAATGCACACAAAACTTGATAATTAGTATATTATAAATTACACAAATAGTTTTTTTGGTTTGATGAAAATAAAAGATTAAGTATTAATTTTCTTAAGTAATAAGTTTAGGGTTTATGATTTTAATTTTGTAATGAGTTTAGGGTCTAAGGTTAACTTCTGTTAAGTTTTCAGTTAAGCTCAAGGGCAATTTAGTAATTTCCTATATGAAGGACTAATAATGTAACTTTGGTTTTGGTTTGATGAGGTAGTTATTGTGTAAATTAAGTGAAATAATCTATTTTTTAAATATTTTTTAATCTGCAATGTTGTTAATATATAATCTACTCCACCCTCACCACCCACCATCTTGTTTTTCCGCGTAATAGACGATGGTGAAGGGTTTCGTTGGGTCACCAGTGAACCCTTGATTTAATATGAAATTGTGCATTTGAATATCTTAGAATCAAAATGAAATGAATTAGATTGAGGCTGATGGTGGTGGTTGGGTGGGTGGGTTAAGAAAATCTATAGCTAGCGATGATGGTGGTTGGTTGGTGAAAATCTTAGAATACTTAAGAGACATTAGTCTTAGTACCCAAACTTGTTACAAAATTAAAAGCACAAACATTAATTTGTTACTCAGAAAAATTAGTACCCAAAGTTGTTATTTTCACTAATTCACAAGGCCTATTTGTGTAATTAACTCTAATTTTTATTACTGGATTTATAGATTTTCCTTTTTTACCAATATTTATTAAAGTATTGAGGAATTTACTTTTATCAAAATTCAATATTTTAAGTTCGTATTTGTTTATAACTTTAACTAGGTGTATTCGAACACGCGCGTTGCGCAAGTGTTAAACTGTGAGTCCATGGATCGTCAACAGGAATTATCAGTGTCAATCGATGTCAAGTCAACGTTTGCGGAATTAACGTTGATTTGGTTTAATTGTGTTAAACAACTTTAAATATCAATAAAAGATCAAGAACACACGTAACAAAACACAATTAATGATTAATCAGTATTTTATTATAATGTGTTGATGGATTACAAAAGTATTGAATGAACGATATCAAAGAATGCTATGATGTTATGATTGCTAAGGTTTGATTGAAAGACTTTGGTGATTGTTGTATTGTTATTGCTGCTCTCAATCAATCACTCATCTAACTCAATCGTGTTTGAATCGAAACCTAGGATCCATATATATACAGAGGTGTTTCAGTTATAGGAAACACCGGATCTCTTGGGATTTGATTTGTTTCTGTTAAGGAATCATCGGATTTCTCGGGATTCGCATAACCGCCTTGTTGACTTGTTGACTTGTTGACTTGTAGCACTTGTATAATACAAGTGTTTGGACTCCGCAGTAATATTGTCTTCAGTAGTAATTTGTTCTTCCGTAGATATTGTTCTTCCGAAGGTAACTTGTTCTTCCGAAGGTATCTTGTTCTTCCGAAGGTAAATTGTTCTTCCGAAGGTAAATTGTTCTTCCGAAGGTATCTTGTTCTTCCGAAGGTAAATTGTTCTTCGTCCGCAGAAGATCTTTGGATGTATAATTACTTGTAAGAAATATCTACGGAAGAACAAAATGTTCATCCGTAGATGTTTCTTATACTTGGTCAATTTCATAAATTGACCAATTATAATGTTTGTTCCTGCAACCATACATAAACCAACACATATATAAATGGGTTAACCTATATATTTAATGCATACACAATAATGAAATACAAAAGTTCATTACAGATATTAATTCAAGTACTAAGCCTATACATAATGACTATATCTACTGATTCTAGACCTAACATAAACATGTAACAATAAATAGTTGGTACAAAAAATTAGTTCGACAACTACCAATGGCTCAAAATAGGTGCTCATTATGGTTGCAAAGTAGAAACAATGCCAAGCCAAAAAAACATCTATTTTCATATCATCATGACCCTGTGGTGACTATAACGTAGAATTCAACAAAACCATAATGTTATACATAGAGCAAAAACCCACAATAGTACGACTCATTTCCTTTGCAAGCTGAAAGCAGCATAATATAATGACTCAACATGTCTAAAAGAACACTCGCTCATCATCATCGACATGAATTTTCATAGAGGATAAAACTTTATTTTCGAAAACTCAAAAACGACGACTGATCATGGCTGCAAATAGAGATGTACAAAAAGACCAGTTTGGAAAAAAAACAAACCGGGTTGAAAAAAAAACAGTTTGGCTACTAAGCCGACCCAAACCAGCGGTTTCTATACGAGTTTGTAACCCAGCACCAAAAAACCGTTTTGTTTTTTCTTTTGTTTTTTTTTTTTGTGTTGTAAACCAGTTTCAATTTAATAAAACTAGTTAAAGCGGTTTTCTTTAAAAAAATCGGGTTTCAACCGGTCCCAAAACCC
>CM046031.1:6596242-6603742 GCA_025215565.1 Flaveria ramosissima
TTAAATTTGTAAGAAAATGGATTTAACTAATGAATTATCAAACTATTGCCTCTTGGCTGTGAAAAGTGAATTTTAGAATGACTAACAAATTAATTAAGAAAACAAATTGCAAGTAATGAAAATTGATTAGAAGACGATTATGAAAAAGGGTAATCCACCCCGGATTCAGGTTCGGTTCTCGGTAATCGCTTAATTCAACTTGGTGGAAAATCCTTAACGGGGATTCTATACGTGTAAGGATTAAGTGACTGAGATAACCAAGACTTAACGGGTCTTAGTACACCATGCCAATTGAATTAACAACCAAAACCTTGCAATCATGCAACTCGCGCAAATTATATGAAATTCAAATCAAGATTTACTAAAACAATTGTTTAAACAATCAAGACACAAGTTAAACTCAATAAAGAACTTAACGGGTTCTAAAGTTTAATCTCAACACAGTCTGAACATAAATGAAAAACCTAAAAACACGAAACCTATTACCCGAGGTAGATCACTAAAGTTTAGCTTTGCATCTTCATGAATTCGGTAACAAAATCGGATTGGAACATGATTTGATGGATTGGAATGAGTTGGAGAAGTGGAATAGACCTCAAGAATCGTCCAAGTTCGTCACTTTCTGCTCCCAATGCGAATTAGGGTTTTTAGAATTGATAACCCTCCTTAAATATGGTCAAAATCCGGAAAATTACGTCAAATTTTCCCTTACGACGTAAGTTACGTCCTTAGGGACGTAAATTACGTCCTCCCCTATAATAGACATGCTTAGCCTCTGTCTTACGTCCCAAAAAATGTCATTTTTAGAAAGGACGTAACTTACTTCCTTTAGGACGTAACTTACGTCGTATGCTCATTTTTCACCAATTTCTTCATTTTCTTCATCTCTTTTCATCCATATATCATCCAATCTTTGTGCAACCCTTGAATACATAATTTAAGCTTCCCACACCTACAATTTAAACATAACACAAAGTGATTACGCTTGATAGGAAAATCATGTTAAAAGCATACATTTAAACACTTAAAACACATACAAAACATGAACGCATCACATCCCCACACTTATCATTTGCTTGCCCCCAAGCAAACTCGCTCATAACACTACAACTATAATTAGACAAATACGATCCAACCATGTATTCACCTTCTGTTAGCTAAGGTCCCAAGTCATACCCAACTCACAGTTTCATATATCAAGCTATAGCTTTGTAAGCAAAGATATTACTCCTTGAAATATGATCTATCTAACCAAGCCCAACAAGCTTTCTAATCTTCCCTATGCATGTAGTCACACCTCTCACAAGTTTCACTCCTCTCGGTCTAGTATCTGGTCTAGCAAAAGGTGTGCTAGTATATTAGTGTAGTACTCTCAACCAAGAACAACTCAGAATTACCATAGGCTTACGTAATGATCGTAACTCCACCAATTAACACAAACCATGCGCATATCAAAAGGCCTTTAAAAGGTTATGGTGTAAGGCTTAGGGTTTAGGTGTGGATAAGGAATTTGGAGTGGCTAAAGGTGATGAAATCAAAATAAGAATGTTGAACATAATAAACAATAACTCACCACTACACAGTGAATTTGGGTAAACTTAACCCATATTCAATATTATTATCACTGAAACATGAACTTGATATTGTGGTCATTTTGACCCATTATTTCCTCATTTTTTGGTTTTTTTTTTGGATTTTTTTGAATAATGACTATATCTAAACACTTTACTTCTTCTAATAATATTATATCAAAGATTCAAGCACTACTTATCAGATTTCACCACATGGGCTTAAAAAGTAAAAAAGGTTTGAAAAGGCTAATGGGTTGATTCAGGTTTAACAAAGGAAGATGTTGGGGGCTCAAAGTGGCGACTAGGAGATCATTTTAGGGTAGGATAATACCATTGAAAAGGCTAATAAAACAAAGGTTCATCCTAGTGCCTTAATCATAAATGTGCAACAATTTGGTTCATGATCTTGAAGCATATCAATTATGCAAGTTCTAGAATAATGTAATCGTTCTGGTAAACACACATAAGGAAAATGAGCAAATAACCTGATGATGTTCTAAACTCATGCATACGCTCAATCCTCACAAAAACGATGATGGATAGGTTAAGGATGTGAAAACATGCATAAAAAGTCCACTATCTGGCTTGTTACCCTGGTTAAACATCTCAATCAATTCTCATAAACTGCTTTTCTTTTTCTAATAAGATAGCCATGACTAGGGATCTTTGCTTGTGCACAGGTTAAACATACTTTCACGATTTACATTAAAAAAAATAAGCTTTCATGCATAAATAAGTTGCTTTAGGGGCATTTTAAAAACTCTTGTTCAATCGATTTTTTTTTCACAATTTTAAATCTTCTTTACAATTTTCAATCTTCCGCTCATCCCCACACTTAAACCTTACATTATCCTCAATGTAAACTTTAAAATTGTTGTGTGAAACAAGGGTCCTAACCTTTACCCAAGTGAAGTTACAAGGCTACTTTTCCAAATACGCATTATGCCTACCATGATTGGACTAAATGACACCAAACTAGCAAAGCTTTAAGATATGGAAAAAGTACATGAACCTGATCATAGATGATAAAAGGTGCCTCAATCAGCAATATATGGTGGTTATGGGTTAATACAGATAAGTAACGCCGCCCACACACACATTCCTTTATGCTCCTAAAGATCCATGAGCTTCCCCACACTTGAGTATTTGCATCCGGTGTTTAAAGCTGAAAAAAACAATAAACAAAACAAAACAAAACAAAGACTAAAAGAAACAAATAAATTTCGGGTTGCTCTCGATTAGTGCTTTAGGTATTCAGCCAGACCTTACCTGCTACCACTCATGGTGGTCGAGTAGGATGCTTGACTCCAGTATTCTTCAAATGATCTGGTGGGTCTTCAACTAGATCGCATTGTGGCCCAAACGTTAATGCCTCAACTCTGTCTTTTATAGGATCAAGTGGATCGCCAACGTTTTTCTTCATTTTATGCTTCTCATCTTTTGTTTCCGTCATCATAATTGGCTCTTTCTCTTCTTTTAATTCATCAATTCCTTCAAGTTCACATGCTTAGCCTTGTCATACTCAAAACCATTCTCAAAATTGGTGTTCGTGCTTACATATGAAGTATAAGTAGGAACACACACGTTAGTCATATTTGCCATAAAAAATCATCATTAACGAAAATAATTAACCGAGTTGGAAAATACATCAAAACGTAACTTACGAGTTTCATAAGTCATTTCAATTGTTCCATCCCGACAATTGATTTGAGCACTGGCAGTTGCTAAAAATGGTCGACCCAATATGACATTCGGTTGCTCATTTGTCCTCAACGGTGCATAATCAAGCACCATAAAGTCCACTGGGTAGTAAAATTCTCCCAACTTAATTATAACATTCTTTACCATCCCTCGAGGACTTTTCTGAGTCAAGTCAGCTAACACCACAGTGGTGTTAACTTCCTCTAGAGAACCGAAGTCATACTGATCATATAACATACCTGGCAAGATACTAACAGCTGCTCCATAATCCAAGAGTGCTCTTTTTATCTTCAACCTCCCCACTTTTATTGGAATGATTAGTGCTCCTGGGTCACTATCTTCCACTTTATCGGCTTTCTCTTCCTTATCTGCAACTTGTTGTGGAAAAGAAGTAAAGTTATTGTCAATAATTAAAGAGTCAGGAAGGATACTAACCGATTTGATGTGAACATTTCTCATGTTTTCTGTGTTGGTTCCTTGATGTTGAGGATTGATTGTGGTATCACTCGGTAGTTTCACGGGGAACCTCTTAATCTTGGCCACGTCCTTAGCAAGTTGACCCACTTGTTTATTCAAAGCTTCATAAGCTTTGTCTCTGATTTCATTTTCCCTCTTATTCTCTTGCATATTCTCCTTCATCATTTTCATTAAAGCATCTAACTTTGCATTTGTAGAGTCTTCATTACCAACTTGTACCGATTGAGAATTTGCTTGATAACTTTGTGATGAACTCCCTTGTTGACCCCCATGATTGTAGCTCCCTTGATTGTTTTCTTGAGAATATAAAGTTATTTGATAACCACTTGGATTATAATTCCCTTGTGTTTGGTTTTGATATGTTTGACCACCTTGATTATTACCTTGAAACTTAGGGCTCATTTGGTTTGAAGCATTACCATATTTAAAGTTGGGATGATTCCTCAATCCAGGATGATAAGTATTGGAACTCATATCGAATTGCTTTCTATCTGCGTAAATTTGATTGACTTCCTCACTTCTTCCTATTACCAATGGACAAGACTCACCATTACGACCCAACTCACCATTTGTTCACATACATCATATCCAAAATTTGCAACTTGTTTCACACCTACTCTTCCTAGCTTTGCCAATTGTTTCTCCAATGATGAAATTCTCTCTTTAGTTTCATAATCAACCGTGGTCGATCTTAGCGCATTGGATTTTGATCGCCTACTAGCAGAAGCTTGTGCTTTAGAGTTTGTACACATCCTCTCTAAAAATTCCCAATCTGCATCCTCATGGTTAGAAAGGAATGTGCCATTGCTTGTAGAATATAAGTACTTTCTCTCTTAATTGGTCAATCCATTCGAAAAAGCCTTAATCAATTCCCAACGTTCAATTCCATGATGTGGGCACATACAGATCAGTTCTTTAAACCTTGGGAATGCTTCATGAAACTGTTCTCCTGCTTGTTGTTGAAAGGAGCGAATAGCATCTCTTACGTCACTGGTTTTACCCATGGAATAATATTCATCCAAAAATGTTTGTTGCATTTCTTGCCATGTATGAATACTATTATCGGGTAAAGTAAGGAACCATTGCTTCACTCTATCTTTCAAGGTGAATTGAAAAAATCGTAGCCTCACTTCATCTTGTGTGAAGTGATTTCCACCAATAGTGCTACATATGGCATCAAATTCAGCAAGATGCACATATGGTTCTTCTGTTGCAGTGCCTCTAAATGCAGGAAGAATGGTGAGATAATGAGGGCGTACATCAAAAGCTCTTCCTTGTGATCTGGAGGTGCGATGGGATTTGGATTTTCAAAAATAGTCAGTCTGAAATGGCTAACCACACCTCATACTTGAGCTCTTTGAGGTCTTCTTGGCTGATTGGCATTATTGTTAACCCTACCCCGTTGTTGATTGATAGGTGGTGCATTCCACCCATGCTGATCATTCCCCCAATTGTTATTTCCATTATATCCACCACCTCCATCGAAGTTTCCATCCCAAGCATCGTAATTTGCACCATTATGGGGTTCTTCATTGTTATTTCATTCATATTCATAATCTTCATCACTCACATGGACACTATGCATGCTCACATGATCAAAGTCATCTCCTTGATTGAGATTATTTTGATTCATATTATCGTTGGGTGGTGGTTGATTCAGGTTGTTGTTGCGGTTGTTATTTGGAGGTGGGGGTGGATTTGGGTTTTGGTTATTAGGAGGAGGATTTGGATTTTTAGGTGGTTAGTTATTTGGATTTTCCATTTGGGTTGAATCGGATGAACTGTTAATTGCTTGATCAATAGCTTGTGAAATTGATGTAGTTGGTAACCCTAATCGATGCAGAACACGATTGTACCTCACTGATTTCTCTATCTCTGGATCAAATACTAATGGTGATTTCCTACCCGAATAACGAGTATGCATGCAACCTGTCACCTGCACACTGAAAAACACCAAGCGTAACAAGGAAATAAAGAAATAAAGCAAGACAAATAAACAAAACTAAAAACAAATCAAATAACAAAACACCAAGCGCACCGATTCCCCGGCAACGACGCCAAAATTTGATCAATGTCAAAGTATCAATCAAATAAGATGTAAAATGTGTGATCCTATTCACCTTAACTAGTTAGGGTAACTAAGGTTGTCGAACCTCGTGGAATTAGTGGTCGGTGTGTCGTACTTTGATTTCTAAGAAAATGGATTAATGAATTATCAAACTATTGCCTCTTGGCTGTGAAAAGTGAATTTTAGAATGATTAAAAAATTAATTAAGAAAACAAATTGCATGTAATGAAAATTGATTAAAAGTCGATTATGAAAAAGGGTAATCCACCCCGGGATTCAGGTTTGGTTCTCGGTAATCGCTTAGTTCAACTTGGTGGAAAATCCTTAACGGGGATTCTATACGTGTAATGATTAAGTGACAGAGATAACCAAGACTTAACGGGTCTTAGTACACCATGTCAATTGAATTAACAATCAAAACCTTACAATCATGCAACTCGCGCAAAATTATATGAAATTCAAATCAAGATTTACGAAAACAATTGTTTAAACAACCAAGACACAAGTTAAACTCAATAAAAAACTTAACGGGTTTTAAAGTTTAATCTCAACAGAATTTGAACAAAAATGAAAAACCTAAAAACACGAAACCTATTACCGGAGGTAGATCACGAAAAGTTTAGCCTTGCATATTCATGAATTCGGTAACAGAATCGTATTAGAAGATGATTTGATGGATTGGAATGAGTTGGAGAAGTGGAATAGACCTCAAAAATCGTCCAAGTTCGTCACTTTCTGCTCCCAATGCGAATTAAGGTTTTTAGAATTGATAACCCTCCTTAAATATGGTCAAAATCCGGAAAATTACGTCAAATTTTCCCTTACGACGTAAGTTACATCCTTAGGGACGTAAATTACTTCCTCCCCTATAATAGATGTGGTTAGCCTCTATCTTACGCCCCAAAAAATGTCATTTTTAGAAAGGACGTAGCCTACTTTCTTTAGGACATAAGTTACGTGGTATGCTCATTTTTCACCAATTTCTTCATTTTCTTCATCTCTTTTCATCCATACATCATCCAATATTTGTGCAACCCTTGAATACATCATTTAAGCTTCCCACATCTACAATTCAAACATAGCACAAAGTGATTACGCTCGATAGGAAAATCATGTTAAAAGCATATATTTAAACACTTAAAACACATACAAAACATGAGCGCATCAATGGTCACTTACAACACAACACACAATGAGGAGAGTGTTTTAGAATACTTAACAGATTAAACAGGAAACTGGAACAATATGGTTTGATACTTAGAACACAAGCAAATATGAGACAGAACAAGAACAAACAACACAAGGATAATGACTTTAGAGAATGCTGTATATTGCTTTCAAGTTCTTTTACAAGTGTTACAAAAGCATAAAGAAAGATACAAAGACCTGAGATACTTTATACTACATCCTACAGCCGGCCATGCTTAGAAAGCGAGTTGGAAACATTTGATCTAGACAACAACAAAATCAAATGTAGAGTCAAAAGACAGATTGCTTTTTGACTAGTGACTATGACATGCCATAGATCACATCCTAATATATTACAAAAAGGATAAAAGTACATAAAGTAGAAAACAATAGACTCAAGACCTCAATGTACAGTTACCAAAAGCATGGACCTTTTCACCAACTTGTGTAAGTTGGTGAGTCATCAGAGTTGCATCGGAAAGTGGTCCAGCTTTA
>CM046031.1:7246242-7413742 GCA_025215565.1 Flaveria ramosissima
ACACTCAAATATTTCCAAAGAAAATTAACCATTATTATTGTAATATACCCAAACTTAATTTGTCTAAATTGTGGCATTCTAGTTTATTTGCTAATAAATATAATATTACACAAAACTATATGTATGTGTCAAGTATTTTCAAGATAATATAACAATCATGATAATATAACAATTAAAATGATATCTACGTAACATTCTAAATCTTATGACCTATCTAAGAAATGATTTCCTTTTTCTAATGATATGGCAAAATCAACGATCATCATCAACCACCATAAAATATCACAATTTTCTTTTCCTAATCCATAAAATTACACTATATATGAACAAATAAACATTTTGTTGCTTTAACATATATAAAAACATATCAGAACTCAGAAGGTTCAATGTTAACCGCCAATACCATGTGAACTAAGCGAGTAACAAGGTGATTTTTTTCACATCCGACTAACTGATCCGGTCAGATTTTTAAAATTTTGTTTATGCTTAAAAAATGAATTAAAAATGACATTCTAAGGTGTAAAACAGACATGCATGATACCTAACAATAAACAAACTAATATAAAAAAAGCTAATTACAATGCTTAATATTTTCTGTCATTTAGTGCAAATTTAATTAATAATGCTATATTAATTTAATAGGTATATGTCTCAAATGGACTTTAACCCTAACATAGTGTATTGAATATAGCAATGACATAACAATTATTTAAGAAATATATAAAGCTAGTCGGCCATTTTAGTAACCTATTACACCACTTCCATCGAAGGATAAAGATCCTTACTACTATTACACAAGAGGATAGGCATCCACATCTGGAACTCCTTCACACTAATACCAAATTAATCAAATTCGATAAAAATATTGTAATAAGTAGTAAGACGATTGAACAAACACAAGATTGTTTATAAGTTGAGGGACATGAAGAACAATGTTTAGTTCAAGAGGATGCAAATGAGGGGTAAAGGCGTGTTGACTTGTACCTTCGATTGGTATTTGGAACCTATCACCGACAATTATGTTATTCGAATTACCATAATTGAAATAAGACGAAAAAGTACCTATTCGAGTTCTTCATCATGTGAGTAGTATTGCATGTATTGAGATGCCAATTCTGATTGGGTGAGTTGAGTGATTGAATGTGCAAAACTTTGTCAATTTTAATGCGCCAGTAGCTATATTATGACCCTAGGCTGGATGAGACTGAGAGCCGAGAGTACGTGCGCCTTGAGTAGGAATCGGTCGATGCATGGGACCGGCGAAAGGTCTATATATAAGTTTAAGCACTAGGAAATGGCTGGTAACCAGAGCCCCAACGTTGGCTAATTGACTGAATAAAAACTTTCAGTGCTTGAAAGTAAAACTGACATTTAAGAAGTATCAAGTTTTGTGTTAGATAACTTATGCTCCAGATTGATCACTCGTGCATTCTTATAATACTAGTAAATCTAAATGTTTGTAAGGCTTCTCATGTTTAGTCTAGTGTCGAGTCTAGCTTGAGTATAGTATGAAAGAGATTATTAAATATCCACTGAAGTGACCAAAGATCCTTAGTGTCTTGTCCTTATCTTTGTCTTTATCCTAGTCAGTTGATGAAGAAAAAGAAACATTCTATGTAGAAGATGATAGGATGTGGTCAATCACCTAGTAGGCTTGACGGTAAACTTAAAAGAGTTATGTATAGGATATATACTAT
Source organism: Flaveria ramosissima (assembly GCA_025215565.1). Classification (NCBI taxonomy): domain Eukaryota; kingdom Viridiplantae; phylum Streptophyta; class Magnoliopsida; order Asterales; family Asteraceae; genus Flaveria; species Flaveria ramosissima. Next base: position 7,247,940 of record CM046031.1, read on the forward strand.
CCATTTTCCATCTCAAGAGTAATATGACTAAAATTATGAATGTTAGTGATGACAATTGCTGGATGCAGCTTGTTTGTAGAGGAAGAATGAAAAAAAGATGGAGATTAAAGGTAATCAGATTTGGCGATGAGTGTCAATACGATATCTGGTACACTAAAAGTTTTGCTAAAATCCTGTGTCCATCTCATTAACTTTGCAATAAATATAATATAATGATCCTAGCTAATTCTGGCTAATATCCCACCTATAATTACATAAATACATGAGATATTATGAAATTAAACATCTTGTGTGTTAAAGTGATTTGTTCTATTCATAATGAAGGCTAATGATAACATTGAGAACAAGATCATTAATTATCTTTGACAGGTTCACCAATACTAGCCAGTGTCGTAGCATATTATTAAGCACGCTTGAGATAGTTGCCTGGAGTTTCATCATCCTTCATTTAAAGATAAGAAGTTGTGCATTAAGCATTAACTCCGAAGATTCAATGTGAGGGGCATAAGCCCGTTCAAAGAAAGATATAATTCACAAGTCATTGCGCCTTAAACATGAGAGAAAGAAGCTTCAAAGATGATGTAGATGATGCTCACCCGAACATGGGCATTATTATGGGTCCATGTAGTGTAGTTTAGATTGTGAGTGTAGACTGTTGTAATGTTCGATCTAGTTGTAAGAGATCTCTGAAGGCACAAGATGGAATCATCAACATACCCAAACAAATTGTTGGTAATGAGGAAAAACTTGAGAATTATTTATCAGTAGCCATATTTTGTTAGGGATAGTACGAAAGCAAACTTGTACAATGTGTAGGAGGCTTTCTCTTATGGTGCGATATTGACATCTGAGGCCATTTGTAGAACTATTGTAGCGAAGTGTCACCAGATAAGTCGTTGGAAGTGTCCTCCTAGAAATATCATCACTGTTGCCAAAGCTAGTGACACCAACTCGAACTTGCATTCAATGATACTGTCATCGAAAGTGTCTTAGGATGACGTATAAATGTCGTTCGAATGAGCAATGTCGCCCAACGAAGTGTGAATCTAGAAATATGATTTCTAGCCTAAAAATAGCCTCAAATTAAAAAAAAACAAATTTGGAGGCGTTATTGTGATGGTCTGCGGCGATGCGATGACAGTACGCCGATAAGTGGCGATGGACGATGAATTGGCTCTGATACCAAGTTGAACACTTTGTGTGTGTGTAAAAGTGATTTATTGTATCCATCACGAAGCCCATTTATGAGAACAAGATCTTTGTCTTTGACAGGTTTGCTAATGTTAGCTAGTGTAGCAGCATACACCTGAGCACTACTACCATTGCTGAGAGGAGTTTCATCATATCACATTATTATCCCTATGTACAATTCAAATATAAAAACTATAGGATCAGTGTCATCTATTAGTAAATTACTAAACAGAAAAAAAGAGGCTTAGTTTATGTCGTATGTAGGATTGTAGATATAAGTGAGTGTGTGCGGGAATGATGTCGCTAAAAATCTAAAATGTGTTGGGAACTAGATATTGGAAACATATTGTTGTAAGTTTATATACACTACATTTATATATAATGGGAACAAATTAGCAAGAATCCTAGCCTAAAAACCCTATGACTCATTAGTAGCTATACATCAAATAAATTAAACAACTTTGTACGTTACTAAACGCTATACTATATCAAATTAGAAAAGAACCCTAGTGCATATCATTTTCATACCGTTTGTCCACAACTTTAAAATTGTTAGGCTCCAAGTTTAAAACACGACATAAAAGCAACCATATTTTTCTATTTTTAAATGCAAGTCTACTCTAATATAATAGTCCATTATATTTACTCTACCTACTCCACAACACACTTAAAAAATTAGTAAAAAAGAAAATGTGACCGCTATCAAGCATGTTGTAAAATTGGCTACCAATATTCTATATATATAATGCGGGTCGGGTCACATGGGCCCGAACCAAACCCATTTCTGGGAAGTGCATGAATGCAATTATTGTTGAGTTGTATTTTGTTGATCACGATAAGGTAGTAGTTAGCTAAAGTAATCTTTTGTTTAATTATATAATGCAACACCTTAATTGTTATTTACATTTGTTATATTATTATTATTGGAATGTAATCTATAAATATCTAAAATCTATTTGTATGTGTTTATATATATCACATGTCTTGAACATAACGTATATTTAATTAACACAAAAAATAATCATGGGTGGATATATATAAGTTGCTACTTCCTACATGTTGTATCACTAACACATTTTTGAACATGGAGGGTTCAAGGAAGTTGACTATGGCTTATCCTTACTATTCTCCCCCACCACCACCACCAACACCAGCATGTCCTCCTCCACCACCACCTCCGCCACCACCTCCACCGCCAGTGTGTCCTCCTCCACCACCACCGCCAGTTCCATGTCCTCCTCCACCAAAACCAGGACACTGGAAGCCACCACCATCTCCGACCCCTGAGACACCAGCTTACCCTCCAAAAGCGTCTCCACCAAAACATTCACATCCACCACATGGTCATGCTCATCCGCCTAAGGGTCAGAAGCCTCCGACCCCAAGCGGACCAGCTAGTCCACCTAAAGAAGCAAAACCACCAACCCCTGGTGGACCTAGCTATCCACCAAAGGGGTCAAAGCCCCCAACACCTGGTGGACATGCATATCCACCTAAGGGGTCAAAACCACCAACCCCTGGTGGACCTAGCTATCCACCAAAGGGGTCAAAACCACCAACGCCTGGCGGACATGCACATCCACCAAAGGGGTCAAAGCCCCCAACACCAGGCGGGCCAGCAAGCCCGCCTGGTGGACATGCTTATCCACCTAAAGGATCCAAACCACCAACACCTGGTGGTTCGGCTTATCCTCCCAAAGGATCAAAACCACCAAAGCCAAGTACCCCGGGGTCTTGGCCACCTAAAGCACAACCTCCTCTACCACCATATGGACCCATTGTCCCTCCTCCACAGCCATACAATGCTGTCCCACCATCCAGTGACATCCTAACACCGCCAACACCTCCGGGTGGTGGCGGCAAAGATCACACCGTCGTCATTGCAGTGTGCGCATCGCTAGGTGGCGTCTTTTTCCTCGCATTCTTAGCCGCGGGACTCTTCTGCTTGGCGAAGAGAAAGAAGAAGCCAATCTTAGTTCCGGCAGCCGCTCCATACGGTCATGGTGGCGGCGAAGGACATGGTCATGGCGGTGGCGGTGGCGGTGGTGGTGGTGCTCACGGTGGCGAACACTCAAGTTATGGCCAACACTAGGGCTAAATGATGCAGTGTGAAATGCATAACAAACCACGGGTGGCTATAGTTGTTCATTTTCTTAATAAAATTAAATTTGTTTTATAAATCATTTATTGTCGTTGTGTGGGACTGAAAAACTTTCATGTTATAGCAACTTGTATTCTATGTATCCTATGTTGTATGTTACATGTGAAAGGTTAGGTAGGGGATGATGAATTGAAACTCAAACTTTGTACTTAATTTGATCAATAAAAGTTGCCAATTGTTTGCATCAATTATTTTATTCATTTTGCAAAATATAAAGTTTGTATGCTTTTTTTAATGAAATAATATAAAAAACATGTCTTTTGTTGATGATTTTTTGGTTTGTTTAGGTTATTGTTGCTAATGGTTTATACATCATATGAAATTCCAAAAGTTTGTAAAAGTACATATAAAATTCGACGTATATAAACATAAAAGATATTAAATCACCACTCAAATGCTAATTTAGCACGATATTTTTCGCCATAGCTCGGTCGCAAATAGATTTTACTAACTTCTAATAAGTATATCTTTCAGAATAATTATTTCAATTGTTCAAGTATATAAAAGGTATTAATTTTAGATTATGTTAGACTTAACAAGTTTTCCATTTTAAAATATGCTTAATTAAGACTAATCTAAACTTACTATAATTAAAATACTTTTGTAGCATATTCTACAGCATTTTTCTATATATTATCAAATCTCGTTAATAGTTAAATATATAAGAATATATACACAAATTAATCATTAGAAAACAGCTCATTTCTACTTACAAGTTGCTTACAAAAAAAGTAAGAAAGGAAACCAGTAATAACCATTAGAATAATATTGATTTTAGTGATTAACAATTAGATATGTAAAAATCAAACGATTTGATTTTCTAGATAACAATATAATATAAAGTTTCGTTATATATAATATGCATAAATTAATCATGTTTTTTAATGTGAGATCGTCATGGCCGGAACCATTAGAGCTTGAATTATTTGTTAATTCTCGGTCGACTAATTATGTATTGTTAATGTAATTAGTTTATATTGTTCTATTAGGAATTACTTAAAAGTAATAGGATCTAAATAAGTTTGGATACAAAGTAAAAAGGTATAAAGTGCATTTTTGTTCGAAACAATGCGATTCAAGGGGGCACACCCCTTTTGGGAGACCCTAGAAGTAGCGCCTTTGACGAGGTCCAAAGCTAGAGTAACTAATTTACCACATTTCATCGTTTCTAGACTTGGCTTCCAATATATTGGTTCATATTATTAACTACTCTTGAATGATCAGTAGCCACTGATTCATCTGTAGAAGTTGCTCTATGTGTAATAAAAGAGCGGTTAATTGTAACTAGATAATCAGCAGTAACTATGTGATCAATAGTAACCGAGTAATCAACAAAAAACTAATTCCTACTAATAGAATCGAGTACTAGCAACTAGTTACTACTCTAGAAATTAACAATAAGAACTACTGGCTATCAATTGTTTTAACCATCAAGCATTGTGTATGTCGTTTCAACAAACCGTTTTGATTATTAGCAACATATAGATCACAATCTTTTGTCTCTATTTGGGTAAATGATCCTTACGAAAACATACATACTAGTTTTTTTTATTTTTCTTAATTATTCATTTAAAGTTTTGAGTAACTCATGCATGGGAATATGAAAATACTTTAATAAGAAGTGATAAAACGATTTAACATTTAGCAATAACGGTATCTAAGGTTTATCACTTTGTTTTAGTCTTATCTCCCAAATTATAATTATAAATGTATAGTAAAAAAATCCTATCAGCACCCTCTATTGGAAAGTCATTTTTAACAAGTGGCCTGAAAACGGGACAAAAAATGTTTTAAATCTTTAAAAAGTGGATAATAAAGAAGGGAAATTATAGATGATCACATCCATCACCAACTCCATTACTTACTACTGACCAAAAGAAAAATGTGGCTGCTGTCAACAAAATATTTGTTTCTCTTAAAAAAAAACTTTGTTTGAATGTTTCATTGGTCATTTGTTATTATACATCATTTAAACGTAGCAAAGTTTACACTTGTTACTAGCGTATGCATTGCAATTAATCTTACATCTTTTATTAACAACTTTTAGTACCTACCTTTCAGTTATTAGATTTTACTCGGCTAGAATCAATTTAGAAAATTGTTATCACTCCGACTAACGTTAACATTGCATCTTGAAGGATATACTGATATGCACAAACGCCTACGGACAAAAGTTAATATTAATGTGGTAAGCTTAATATTAATGTGGTTTTAAACCGTATAAGATGCCCATCATGCAATATTGCAATTGATTTAAGAAACTGTTGAGATATATGTCTAATATTCAATTCAATGTCAAACATGTCTATATTCAATTTAATGTCAAACATATGATTCATATAAACATCTTATAATTGGTTGTTTTTTATTTTTTAGCATATTGGATTGCATATATTCATGTTGTAAAATCGATTGAGAATATGAACGCGGAATAACGATCAATACAAAGATGATCTTAGAAAGAATAAACGTGAACAAGAAACTTCAAATGATTATTAGTGATTGAATGATTTCGGATCATCTCACCGATTACAATAGGTCCTTATTTATAGCATCTAACTAACTGTAACTAACTCTCAATTTAAATTGAGAATTTACATAAAGGACCCTATACTATATCTTCCGAACGGAAGTAACCCTTCGGAAGATTTCCTACTAACATATGTATACTTCGGAAGAAATCCAAAGTACACAACAATATCCTTCCGAAGCAAACATAACCTTCGGAAGATATCAACTTAACCTTCGGAAGAATATGTTAAGCTTCGGAAGAAGAAGACTTAACCTTCGGAAGTTCACTTGTATTGGTTTTATACTTCACAATCTCCACCTTAAAATCCAATACAAGATTTTAACCAACTCCCAATGCATCCAAGCAAAACTTGAACTTTCCACCAGGTAGAGACTTTGTAAACACATCCGCTGGATTCTCCAAAGTAGACACGCCTTCCACTTTCACCTGCCCAGCATTCACCACATCCCTTATGAAGTGTAACTTAACATTAATGTGCTTTGTTCTCTCATGAAACATGCTGTTCTTTGACAACTGAACTGCACCCTGGTTATCACATAATACCACTGAGCCTGCCACTTTGATTCCAATTCAGAAACAAAACCATGCAGCCACATAGCTTTCTTGACTCCCTCAGTCAAAGCTATATACTCAGCCTCTGTTGTAGATAATGCCACCACATGCTGCAACTGAGCTTTCCAACTCACCAAGTTACCCAGCACTTGAAATGCATACCCTGTAATAGATCTACCTCTATCCAGGTCCTTGGCAAAATCTGAATCCACATAACCAACAATCCTGTCAACCTTCTCATGTTCATGATGCCCAAACACTAAACCATAGTGCTTAGTACCCCTGAGATATCTCAAGATCCATTTAACAGCAACCCAATGAGCTTTCCCCGGATTTGACAAATACCTGCTGACTAAACTCACAGCATACCCAATATCCGGCCTTGTACAAACCATCAAGTACAAGCTCCCAACAACATTGGCATAAGGTACTTTCTCCATATATTCAACTTCTTCATCTGACTTAGGACAATCAGAACTTGACAGTTTAATATGAGCACCTATAGGAACAGTCACTGGCTTCACATCACCCATCCTATAGTTACTTAGCACCTTCTCCAAGTAAGACTTTTGAGACAGTCTTAACACCCTGTTCTCTCTGTCCCTTGTAATCTCCATGCCCAATATCTTTTTTGCTTCACCTAGATCTTTCATCTCAAACTCTGACATCAACATTCTCTTAGTAGTTTCAACTTCCTCCAAGTCTGAACAAGCCACCAACATGTCATCAACATACAGCAACAAATACACAAATTTGTTCTCACTGTATTCTTTAAAATACACACAACTATCATAGCTGCTCCTGTTAAACCCATTAGTCACCATGTGTTCATCAAATCTTTTATACCACTGTCTAGGGGATTGCTTCAGCCCATACAAAGACTTCTTCAAGAGACATACCTTCTCTTCCTGCCCCTTTACCTCAAACCCCTCTGGCTGCTTCATATAGATAGTCTCATCCAGCTTCCCATGCAAAAATGTAGTCTTTACATCCAGCTGATGTAGCTCCATATCCATAGAAGCAGTCAATGACAGCATAACCCTGATAGATGAATGCTTCACCACAGGTGAGAATATTTCATTATAATCCACACCTGGTTTCTGTGTAAACCCCTTAGCTACTAGTCTAGCCTTGTACCTAGGAGGTTCACCTTCAGAAATCCCATCTTTCAGTTTGAATAGCCATTTACATGAAATAGGCTTGTGACCCTCAGGTTTATCAACCAGCTTCCATGTGTCATTTTTATACAGAGATTCCATCTCTTTCTTCATGGCCTTACACATTTATCACTTTCCTTCACAGAAATTGCCTCAGAGTATGACAATAGTTCATAGATGCTTTCTTCTTCCGCAGCAACAAAGGCTAATGCAGACAAATCCATCCCCTCTCTATACCTGAGTGGAGGCACCACTTGTCTCCTCTGTCTATCCCTAGCCAACTGGTAACCATCCATAACATCCCTTTGGCTACCAAAGGTACCTTGATCCATACCTTGATCACTCACACCCTGTTGCTCCACCTTAATCTGAACCCCACTCTGATCTTCAACTTTTGACTTCCCTTTTTTCTAGAATGTCTTTGTACATAACATTCTCTTGAAAAACAACATCTCTGCTCACTATCACCTTAGGCTTGTCCCCTTCTAGCCTCCATAATCTATACCCTTTAACACCCTCAGGGTATCCTAGAAAGACACATTTACAAGCTCTAGGTTCCAACTTCCCTTGGCTAACATGAGCATAAGCCAAAGATCCAAACACCTTAAGTCTCTCATAGTCACCCTTTCTTCCTGACCATGTCTCCATAGGTGTCTGCATGTCTAAAGCTGCTGATGGAGACCTATTGACCAAATATGATGCAGTGGAAACAGCTTCAGCCCAGAACATCTTGGGTAAACCAGAACTAGTCAACATACACCTTACCTTTTCAAGTAAAGTTCTATTCATCCTCTCAGCCAGCCCATTCTGCTGAGGAGTCCCTGGCACAGTTCTATGTCTAGCAATACCATGAGTTTTACAAAAATGATTAAACTCATGACTGCAGAACTCCAACCCATTATCTGTTCTTAACTTCTTGACTTTCCTCTCAGTTTGAGTTTCCACAAGGACTTTCCATTCCTTGAATTTACTGAAAGCATCACTCTTATTCTTCAGTACAACAACCCAAACTCTTCTAGAGAAATCATCAATCAAGGTCATAAAGTATCTAGCACCACCCAAAGAATCAACCTTAGCAGGACCCCATAAATCAGAATGAATGTAGTCTAATACCCCACTTGTGATATGCCTGGCTTGTGAAAACTTTACTCTCTTGTGTTACCAAGAATACAAGTTTCACAAAAACCAAAATCACAACTGCTCAACTCAGTCATTAGTTGCTGCTTATGCAACTCCACCAGTCCTTGATGACTGATGTGACCAAGCCTCATATGCCATAACATAGCCTTAGAACTACTAATCACCTGAAGCAGATGCTACCTGAGATTCTACTACACCAGCACTATCTAACAAGTAGATATTATTTTCCCTTCTACTACCAGACAATACTATCATTGATCCTTTCATCACCTTAGCCTTACCATCTCTAAGACTAACATGGTAACCAGAACTCTCCAATAGCCCTAAAGACAACAAACTTCTTTTAAGACTAGGAATATACCTTACATCATGAAGATCAATTTCCATACCACTCTTCAATTTCAGAGTCACAGTTCCATGACCCACAATCTTGCAAGGTCTATCATCCCCTAGCTTTACTGATCCAAGATCTTCAATCTTCAGTTCTTTAAAAAACTCCTTCACAGGTGTCATATGGTATGAGCACCCTGAATTCATAATCCACTCACCCTCCTTACCACTGCTTGTAACAGCCAACACATCTGCACTTTCATATCCATCAGAAGAATCATCATGTGCATTGTGTCCGGAATGAGTCTTTGATCCACTTGATTCACCCTTCTTTCTTTTCAAGTCAGGACAATCTTTCTTGAAATGCTTTTCTGATCCACACACATAACACCTCCTCTTGTACTTGGAACTGGACTTCGAGACACTTCTCTGCTTGAAGTTTCTTTGATCAGATCTTCCCCTGACTACCAATCTTTCTCCACCATCTTCTTTATAATCAGTTCTCTTCTTCAATTCCTTTGAATTGAGAGCTGCCAGCACTTCTTCCATGGTAAGTGTATCCCTACCATACATCAAAGTATCCACAAAGTGCTCATAAGATGATGGCAGAGATGTCAAAAATATGATTGCTGGGTCTTCATCCTCCAACACAACTTCGATGTTCTCAAGATCTAACACCAATTTGTTGAATTCATCAGTATGATCTTCAATTGACTTCCCAGGAGCTATTTGGAATGTGTACAACCGTTTCTTGAGATACAATCTGTTCGCAAGAGACTTCGTCATGTACAAACTTTCCAATTTTGACCAGACCCCTGCAGCAGACTTCTCCTTTGAGACCTCTCTGAGTACTCGATCCCCCCAGTTCAAGATGATTGAACTGTGTGCCTGCTCTAGCATCTCCTTCTTCTCCTTGTCCGACAACGTATCCGGCAACTTGGATTCTCCGGCCAAAGCATCTACCACTCGTTGGTGCACGAGCAATGCCCTCATCTTCAACCGCCATAATCCAAAATCGTTCTTCCCGTCGAATTTCTCAACTTCGAAGTTTGTTGACACCATCGTTGCCGCCGATCGATCTTTAATTGAATCTTGATTCTCAATTGAGCCACTAACCAGGCTCTGATACCAATTGTTGTAAAATCGATTGAGAATTTGAACGCGAAATAACGATCAATACAAAGATGATCTTAGAAAGAATAAACGTGAACAAGAAACTTCAAATGATTATTAGTGATTGAATGATTTCGGATCATCTCACCGATTACAATAGGTCCTTATTTATAGCATCTAAATAACTCTAACTAACTCTCAACTTAAATTGAGAATTTACATAAAGGACCCTATACTATATCTTCCGAACGGAAGTAACCCTTCGGAAGATTTCCTACTAACATATGTATACTTCGGAAGAAATCCAAAGTACACAACAATACCCTTCCGAAGCAAACATAACCTTCGGAAGATATCAACTTAACCTTCGGAAGAATATGTTAAGCTTCGGAAGAAGAAGACTTAACCTTCGGAAGTTCACTTGTATTGGGTTTTATACTTCACAATTCATGTGAGCTTGCTTTGGAGTGTTGATGGGCTAATGCATAGATGCGGTTTGGGCTCGTTCATCTTCTTCATATGCTAGCTTACTTCAACAGAAAGGTTTTTTAAGAGAGATATGTAGTTCTTTATTCATCTTATCAAGGGTTTAATCCATGTGATCATCTACTCATCATCTGATTATTCTACATCTACACCTGATTATAATCACAAACGGATGAAGCTTGTTTCTTATCATCTATTCTTCCCAGAAGTCTTCATCTTTACATCTTTGTTTTGATTTTAGGTTTCATCAATCATCTTGATGAAACTTCAATTGTTTTAATACTTACTTGTTAGACCTGTTCATGTGATTCTTTGTTTTTGTTGTATTGGCCTGTTAGTCTTTGAGAGTCCTATTGTTCTTGAGTTTATATTTAAAAGAGATAAGAGTGTTGCAGATCCATAGATTTTTCTTGTTCCTTAAAGGCTCCTTCAATATATTTTAGTTTTCTTGACAGAAACTAAGGTCTTGTCTTTTCTAAGGCGTCGAGTACCAAAAGTTTTAGGATGTAAGCATTGAAATTTGTTAGAGGGTCTCTTCAACTCCACGTACATAAAAATATGTAAGATAAACAAGAGAATTGGTCTTGATATTGTGGTGTAAAAACCTTTGTGTGAAAACAATTCGACACAAGCCCAAGCTTATGGCATTGAGTTTTGCTTGTTTAACATAAAACAACTTGAGTTTTATCTTTGTTTCTAAAGCTCAAGCTTTTCTCATGAGTTTTTTTTTTAACTTGAATACGACTCACGATCGACTAGTTCACTATTTATTTGTTTTTAATTATCTATTAATATACATTTATTTAAGTTATTTTTATATATTGTTATAATTATAAGTTTTCAGTACATATAATATGTATAGTATATATTGTTATGGAAATATAAATTCAGTACATTAGATAAAAATTATATAAATAATTGGTTTGTTTAACCTAACTACATTGTATGCTACATTAAACTTTGAAATAAACACAGAAATCACAAAAAAAAAATACCCAAAGCGATTACAAATCATACCGATGAGCAATTAGTTGGAAGCAACTCTCTTGATGATTGATCACCAAATGATTGTTTTTTATTCTTCTTTTTCATGCATCTATACTCACCATAAAAATAAGATGTAAATCCCCAAAGAGATAGAACAAGCGCGATGCCCTTCTCGACTTTAAATGGTTCTTTGTAAAAGACCACAGCCAATGTCTCCGTCACTGGAAGCAGTACAGCGATTATAATCCCTGATAACAATGACGATGCACAAAAGACCACTCCAATCGCTCCTAAAAAGAAGCATTGCCACAATACCACATTAAGACACAATACTACATAGTACTCCGTTTCGCCTAGACCAAAATTCATCGCCTCTCTAGGAATCACCTACATCACGATAACAACGAAAAAAACACATCAGTAAATTGAAATGATATACACTAATTTCTAAAGACGCATGTGACATCACCCAAGGATGGTCACGATGACGTGTTTGTGTTCCCATGTATATATAACGAATAAAAAACAATAAACGATTATAAGAGGTATGTTATTAATACTTAAAATTTTATATGTTATAATAAATTAAGTTTATACTTAAAATATTTGTAATTACCTTGAAGTCATTATTGATGGCCATTCCTATGGTACAAAAAATGGTAGCAAAGAAACACAACACCATCTGAATCTCCAACACAAGTGTATATGTAATCGCCTGCTTTCCTCTGTTGTACATTAGCTCCACCATTGGCAACACCAATCCGTATAATGCCGCTGCGGTCACTGTCAGAAAGAACCCTTTGAAATATTCGAATTTCGACACCCCGTTAGGGCGGTCACTGTTGCTATGGAAAGCAAGCACCGCCGCCCCAATGGTGAGAAGCACCACCGCGTTAATGGTGTATGGTGTGAACTTTTGTTTCACTAACAAAAAGGCGAAAAACGCTGTGAAACTAAGTTGAGAGGCAATGATGAGGGAGGTGGTGGAGACCGGAAGCCGAGAGACCCCACAGGCGTAGAGGTAGTCGTCGAGTCCTGTCAAGACACCAATAACCGCCGCCGCGAAGAACACCCGTGGGCGCATGTAAACAACGATTGTCGAATTCACTATCATGAAAAATAAAATACAATAAAATAAGAATTTAGCATATTCATCTTCTCTACTCGCACGTATAAATGTTAATTAACATGTATATTTATTCACATATATAAACAAAACATATAGATGTGACAGATTGAATTTATTAGGCCTAAAGTCAGATTTTATTAGAAGATGATTCATTTATATAAAAAAAGTTAAACGAAACTCATCAAACATAAATATTTCTTAACCAATTTCTTCAAAGGTGTGACAGAACTTATCACAAGATTAATAAACACTACATTCTCATAAGATTAATAAATTCTACACTATTAAAAACATACCTTTTTGAGATTTGTTGTAGCAACACCGGTGGATGTAAAGAAATAAAAGAACGACTAGAATGAACGGCCAACCGGCCGTCTCAAGGAAAGCGGAGAGCCAAATCCGCTTGCCGCCTTTGAGGAAGTAAAGGCGCATGAGTAACGGGCCGCCACAGTTTCCAACCGACAAGAGAATGCAATTAAGGATCATGAGTGCCTTTTTCGCCGCCGGGCTCACTTTCGTGGCCACGATAGTGCTGTCTCCGGCGGTGATCATGGTGGTTGTAGTTTTCTTCTCACTCTTCATCATTAGCTAGTTAATATTATCATATTTTATTATATTCAAATATATATGTGTGTGTATTTGATAAGGTTAAAAAGGGTACGATTATGAAGGAATACGTAGTCAACCGCAAACATTTATAGATTTTGAACTTTTCTACTATAATGTTGGAAATTGTACGGTAATGTGATTAAATTGTACTCAAATTCAAGAGTTTTTTAAAGTTGCACTTTCAGTCCCTCAATGTTTCCTTTAAAAGTTTTTAATACGTATAAAAGATGACATGTGATTTGCAACTATGAGGAGTTAAAGTGTTGCGTAAATTAATAAACTACATACACATTATGTATTTCAACTAAAACTGGTGAAGAACATCATCTCACCTTAAGAACGACCTAAACCCATTATTACAGATCCTTAATAATAATAAATAATTCAGAGTGGAATTACATAGAATGATCATATGATGAGAAAAAAGAGAAATCTACATGCACATTATGTATTTCAACTTGTACTTTTTGAAGAGTGGTGGTGACACTAACCCAACAGCTGATTACGATTATTGGTGTCAATTATGTCAGGTTGGCGGGTTGACAGGTTGAAGAGTTGAATTGTACATCCTGAGGAAGACCCATAATTTTTTTTGTGTCAAGAACATTAACTCTCACTCACACATACTTAAAATCATATAACCTGGACATGACTCACTTAATATGCTTCTCTAAACGTGTCAAACGGATTTTTGAGTTGGTAGGTAATAATCAAGTTGTAAACGCGGTGAATTGTAAATAAATGAGTTAAGAGGGTTAGATATGTCAACCCAATATCTAATTCATTTGGCTTTATATTTTCGGTCATATCATCAATTGTTACCGCTATTTGCGACTGAACAACACAATAAAGCGATCAAATGGGGATAACATCATAACAAACGTCAATGAATTGAGGGCTGGCCCGGACTAAGGCCCAAGTTCACGACAAGCCCAACTTTTTTTTCGTGTTATATTTTCACTCTCATTAATTTATTAAAAAAATAATACAACTTCTACCATATTTTATGACAAACTAATTATACACGGTCAATAATGTGATTAAAAATCTTTCATAAAGGTTGAGAATGCTTAATTACCGAGTATCAAGACCTCTAAAAGTTTTAGAGCATAGAGCATTGTTTTGTTGATGGGGCTAGACAAAAAACGAGATGATGCACTATTTTTCTGTGTATTTCTCTCTCATACCATTACAATTTACACACGCTTACTATGTGTCTATGTGTGTGTCAAGCAATGTTCAAAACGGTTTCTTCAGGAAAATGCATGGCACGCCTTTAACGTTGCTTTTTACAATCAAAATTTTGTTGGTTAAACGTGAACAACTTGAATAGCATTTGTCTTTGAGTCTTGCATGTTTGATAAAAAAAAAGGCTTGAAATTTGCTTGTTTACAAACCAAACCAACCTAGCCCGGGCTTTTTACAAACTAAATCAGTTCAGCTTAGCTTGAATTTTTTTTTTTATAATTTGTTATGTATACATAACTAGTAGATGTAATTTTAACTTATGCTTTGATCATAGACAAATATCCAATGGTAATTGTTGTCAACTTGCCAATAATAAGTTAGAGATGTCGAAATATTTTGTATTTTAAAGCTCGCCCTAACAAGCTAAAAAGAAAAAAAAACTAATTCGAAATGGAGACTCGTTTATAATTGAGCGAGCATACCCAACTCAAAGTATTATTTATCTATATAATAGCACAATCTTAGTTACAAGAAAGTTTTAGGATTTTTAATATTGGACACCAAGCTTCTTTCTTTTATATACTTTAAAAACCAACTTAAATAATGATATCCATCCATTATATTTTATTTTTTTAGTTTTTATTATCACCCTTATAGTATATTTAATATTTTAATTTTCAATAATTTTCGTGTTTATAATAATTTTCTTTCATAATTATAAAAAAAAGGAATTCATGTTTGTCTTTAGCTTTTTTTTCAATGTTTCCATAAAAATTTGTTAAAACGTAGTTGTCTTTAGCCGTTCTGACATGTTTCTATGTATTTCTTGATACATTAGGGTTTTACGTTAGAATAACCGTCAATACGATGTGTTTTTGCATTTGTTTTTATATTTGAGATCATGATGGATTCCTCGCGCAACGCACGTCAAGAAAACCTAGTTTAAACTAATTTTTACTTGTAACGATAAATTCAAAATTCACATAATAAAAGATGGATGCTATCATGCTTATTTATACTTGTGAGTGATGACCACTAACTGTGAGGTTATAAAAATAAATATAATGAAACAAAAACAAAACTAATCAGAATACAATTATTCACCAAAGAAAAGATAAATTCAGCCCGCTCGGCTGCTAATGTGACACATAACGTCTCTAGAAGTTTGGTTTTGTTACCTTAAAATTTAAGAAATAATATGGGATGATTAATTACAAGTTTTAGGTAGCGTTTGATATGCAGAATTAATAGATGAAATGAAAAGGAGTATTGAATGATAATAAAAAAAATATGTTTAGTTGGTCAGTGGAATGAAATCACTGATTATGTAAGAAATCACATTCTCTTTAAACAACCCAAAATCATTCATTCACCCCCTTGTTTTTTCTCATTCCATTGCCTCCTCCAGCACCCACCACCATTGCAACCGACACTAACCATTGCCACCTGCCACCAACACCTGCCACCACCACCAACAAGAATAATAACTTCAACCAGCAACCACCCACCCACCACCACCACTAACCATAATCACTGTACTGACACCACCCACCACCACCACCAACTGCAACCACCAACACCACCCACCTCCGTCGCCGCCTCGCACCACCATTGCCTTTGCCGCCGCCCTGCAGCACCACCCACCACCACCACCCCTGCCCCACCACCCCTACCAAGCACCATTTAATTGAATGGTAATGATCCATTAATTTAATTCTTTTACCCATTTTATTTCGCCATCTATTTCATTATCTTATACTAAACAAAGGTTGTTACTTCAAGGAAAATAAAATGTAAAATTTTATTTTTCACTAACCATGTACACAAATATAATTTATATATTAATTCCACTAATAGAATTATTATTTATTATTTTATGTTTTACTTTACAACAAGTCAAATCGAAGCTTAAATGAATAAGATATGATTATATAGTTGAATTTTTATAAAGTTGCAAAATTGAGAACAAAAAAAATGAAATTTGTATTGCATAGGAGGTGGGCGAAACTTTAAACACCATCACCCACCACCACCACCCATGTCCACCATCACCACCACCGTCCGTCCGTCACCACCACCACCGTCCGCCTCCACCCACCGTCCGTCACCACCACCACCACCACCACCACCACCACCCACCATCTACCATCACCACCGTCTAGCATCGTCGTATACCACCACCAGTTGATTTTAGCATTTTGCAGACGTTAAAAAACAGACTCTCTTCTTGCTGCAGACTGCAGAGGTTTGGTCCACCTCTTCTCTACAGATGTCTGCAGATGTGATCCGCAAACTAAAGACATTTTGCTACCGAAAAAACAAACAGAAACTTAGTGTCACTCATCACAATAGTAACTATTTCAGCAGTTGTATCTTGAGAAACAAAACATGAATTCCTAGAAATCTATTTTAGTTAGTTAGTTAGCATGTAAAGGCAATTGTAAAGTGATGTCCTAGCCTTGGGGAGCAGATTATCACCGGTGACCACTATCCTCCATTAATCGGAACTAACATACCTCAAATACATTTGCTCATAATAAACAACAAAACTCTATCTCCCTTTCTCTCATCTCTCAAACACATTACACATTACACATTACTCAATCACTAAAAACTTTATTTCTTCTTCTTCACCCTATTTGTATCTTCTAATTAACCTAGCTTTTTATTAATAATAATCTATGATAATTACCAGTGACCTGATTCTGCTGCTGTAATTCTCTTTTAAAAGAAGAATTGTAAACAGATTTATCAGTACATGGAGTTTGATGATGAACACGAAGAAGAGGACGTCGGAATTCAGCTTCCGCCGGAGAATTACAATGCCATTGGGAGCAACGGTGGCTGTGGATATCGGTATGGAGAGTGTTTGAAGAACCATGCGTTAGGCATTGGCGGTTACGCACTCGACGGATGTGGAGAGTTTATGGCCGCCGGAGACGACGGTACTATGGACGGACTTAAGTGCGCCGCCTGCAATTGCCACCGGAACTTCCACCGGAAGGAGGTGGAAGGCGCCCAACAACGACAGCACCACGCGGCGTTACACCACCAGTATATCACAGCACCGCCTTACTACCACCACCACGACCGACTGGCCGGATACCTGCAATTGACTCCGGTTCCGTACACGCACCACCACCGTACTCCGCTAGCTCTGCCGTCGGCATCTCGAGAAGATCTGGACGAGATCTCAAACCCTAGCTCAAGCGGCGGTGGTGGTGGTGGCGGTGCAAAAAAGCGGTTCCGTACGAAATTCACGGCGGAGCAGAAGGATCGGATGGTGGCGTTCTCGGAGGCGTTAGGGTGGCGTATTCAGAAGCACGATGAAGCTGCCGTACAGCAATTTTGCGCTGAAAATGGAGTCAAACGCCATGTTCTTAAGGTCTGGATGCATAATAATAAGCACACAATCGGTAAGAAACCCTAATTACACAAATTGTTAATCTGATTCTCAAATTGTATCCATCGGTTGATCTGAGAGTCTCGATTAGCTAGTGGTTTTGTTTTGATTTGATTTCAATCGTTAATTGTGATTGTAATCCCTAATTAATTAACTCATCGATCTGATTGTTAATTAACCGTTTGATTGTTGTTCGATTATTCAAACATGCGATTATCATCTTCATCTTCATGTTCATGATCTTCCATTTCATTACATGAATTTATTTACATTGATATCAACAAAATTGAGCACATTGAAATTACACGACATTATTAACTTCACTGCTAATCTTCAATTGTCAGATAATATGGATCATAAGAAAGATGATGTATGTGCATGGGGTTCAGCATTGATCATACATAAAGTTAATGCACCAGAAGAACACACATAAACCATGTGATTATATATAATAGGTGAAAAAACAAGAAATAAATGGTTAAATTTTGTAACCCAACTAAACTGAAAAATCTACCAAGAGGCCTTTACCCTAACGTATCCGGGTATATAATAGGTGCTCTTTTATATGAAGGTTGAGAGTTTAAATCATGTAGTAGACATGTAAGATAGATTTACGGGTAGATTTTGAGCCTTTCAAAAAAGTAAAAATTAATAAGAACATCTAATCGATTTGGTTGGGTTAGGTTTTGGCAATACCAGCTAATCAAACTTATGTAACGTGGTTTAATTAGTCAGGTTTTATCCTAAATCCGAACTAGGTTTTGGCCATATATACCTGTTAAATTACGATTTGGTTTGGTCAGATTTGATCCTAAACCTAAACACACATTCAGTTCGGATGTTAATACGAGATTTCAAGGTAAATTTGATAATATAAACCTCATTATGCATGTACACAAATCAATTGTTAAAAAAATATATGTGAAGTTTATGGTTATTTAATTTATTTATCAAACAAATTAAATGAATATAACTAAAGAGTTACTTTTTGTTTAACTAGATAAAAGAAATCAAACATAAGTGTTTGGATGAAAACTATCGTACGTGATCATATGAATGTTACAAGACACTTTGATTTACTATATTTATAACTTTAATTTCTGAATATAAAACGGTGAATTTAAGCATTTCAATTCTCACAAATATCAAGCTTTTCATCTTCAATTGATCATATTATCATTCTTTCGCTAAAAATATGGTGAATTATTATGATACAAACATGGCAAATAGGCATATATTTTAATAATAAATATATTTAATACTGAAACCCATAAGTACATCGAAAAGTATATTTTTGAGACATATATAGTTGACCATGAAGCATAGTATTTAGTGCATGCACTTGATGGGATCATGTTATAATGTTTAGGGAATTATTTGTGTTAGGGTGCGTGAGCTAGTGTGAGTTTTTAGAAAATTGTAACTTTCTTATATCCCATTCTACCATATATGTTTTGTATGTAGATTTGAGACATGTGGTTTGCTTGCGATATAAGTTAAATTCCACGAACTTATCAAGACCCATTATACTACAAAGTAAACAATCTTACATTTCGACTGATCAGTCCGACATGTGAAAACGGTCAATCAAACATTTACCATATTGTTTGGGGGCGGGCATGAACACGACAGGTTTGTCTTTAAGTCTAAGATAATGCAGACAAATAATTTCATCGTGGTCATCAAATAATGCAATTTAAAAGCTTCAAACGTTTGTATTTTAGCAACAACGAGATATTTTCATTTGGTATACATTTGATACAACCTTGATTTGAGTTTATCTTATAATGGATCTATCTTGTTATCTCTTATTAGATTAACCTTATTTAGAACAGATGTATGATTTCAGTTTTCACAACATATATATGTGGATGGATATATGTTTGTGAATGGCTTTTCATGCCCATTTGTCTCCCCTCCATATAATTTTATTGTGTTGTCACATCCATATGTTTGTTCTAGTGTATGTATTGTAATAACTTGCATAGCTCTACTAAAATACAAAAATAAAATTAATTTGACGCATCTACTTTATTTTCGCGCTATTAAATTTCCTTCGACAACATAACATTTGGTCCCCATTTTATTTATTTATTTTCTCATGGTTACTTTTGTTTACTTATGCATCCTCTTTATTTGCACGTATTTACTATATTTAAAAAAGGGTTAACTTTATATATTTACAAAACATGAAAGAAAATGAATAAATGAGATAATTTCGTGTGTGTTGTGACTATAAGCCTTTCTCGTGTATTTAGTGTTGTATTAATTTATTAAACATGTATTTTTCGTTTTATATGTTTCTCGCATAAATAAAGAGAGGAGATGAGGGGATTCAATGTATCTAATGCAAATACTTGGCAAGTAGAGAAGTTCTATGTCTACACATTATTTGCATGTGATGGTTTTCGGTATATATTAATGCATGGAAACACTAATGTTTCTGATTTGCAAACACACCCATGTCCCAACCCTTTTTTCTATTTAAGGTTGCCATCTTAGATTCTTAGGAACTAAACTATACTCTTATAAATCATGTCTAATGTCATATTTTAGTAGACATTCATATCTTTTACCAAATCTTTTGATTTGATTTGATTTGATGTCTTTTTGACATTTTGTTTGTAAGATGGATCAACTTTAAAGATTCATCACTTTAAAATAGGGAGAAGATTGCTCAATCAATTAAGGGGGACAAACTACGAAGTCGTCCCTACTTCCGAGTTTTTCTCATCTTTACTAAAAATGGGGGCGTGGTGTTCCGGGTTTTCCTAGGTCAAAAACCCTAGACACCCCTTGATTTTTTTTTTCAACCGAGGAATCGGTGAAAAATACCTATATGATGTGTTTTTTTCTTCCACCGGGTCCGGGACATGGTATTCCCATTTTCCTCAGGTACCACATCATCTTCCAAATAACTTCCCTAGACTCCACTTCGTCTCTCTTAGGGCTTAAAACATTATATACACAAATAAACCCTAAAGTAGAACAAATATGTGATGAAAAGTGTATGTTTAATCATTATTTAAATTATTGCTAATAAAATTTTGTAATGATATCACAACAAAGATCTTAAAGTGTCTTCGAGATTGTCATAGAGAAGAGTATTTGGCCGCTATTGTGGTGGGCTGTTAAATGCATATATATTTTCTTATAGTTTGTAAATTTGGATTTAATTTATTCGTATCCTTTGTATACGTGTTGGTCATCATGTTCAACCTCACAAAAAAAATTCGCTAAACTCATTTATCTATTTATTAAAATGGATAATTATCAAAATTAATATAATTGTTTAAACAACCTTCCTATTTCATCGAGATAACTTACACTTTCAAATTATAATTTCTATATTCTTTTTGATTGTTTGTTAATTTTCGTAAATGTTTAGATTAAAATAAATCCGTATTTGATCAATTTCATCATACATGAAATACAAATTTGATAAATCAAATTATTTTCAAAATTATCATCATATTGGAAGGAAATCTATCGTTTATTCTAAACTTAAATAAATTAATTATTTAAACACAATTTAAAAAAACTATTGCAAATACATTTTTATTTTGAAATTAAAACTCATCTCGTTTATGCTACTACGCATTTTTCGTGAGAGTAAACACATCAAAGTCCAACTCCCCATCATGTAATGTTCTTTATATGTAGTATTTTTATTTTTATTATTATACGTAAAAAGTTTTGTTATATAAATAAATTTAGCATATTCTATTTAAGGATAACATCAAATGTCATATTTTTAAAAGCAACGATATTGCCATCAATATAAAAATATTCCACTTATAAATAATAATAAAAGTAAAATTAAAATCCTATCGCTCCATTTTTATAGCCATGTTTTTATAAATTCACTAAAACTAAAATATTAAAAGTAATCAATATTTATGTATAATATATCAGCCCAGCAACAAAAAATTTGAGATAGTTATTATTATTATTATTTTTAATTAACAATACAATCTTGAAAATTAGTGATATATTATGAATATGTATCACCGACAAGATGATATAACGATATAACATAAATATCTGTCGATTGATCAGCGAAATTTGGCTATGTATCGTCTCTTGATTGGTCGAAACGAATGATAAACTTAAAATTCAATGGTTAACTTTGTAAAAATTAGTGGTTGATAGGTTATTATACTACCTTATCTTTGCAAAACACGTATACAAATCCTATGATCCGGTGTTATAACCCATATTTATTTTAATAAGAAAACCCTAATTCAGATTCACTATACATTAGACTCATCATTTTCCTCTGCATCAAATCGAACTTCGCATTTCTTCTTCACTCCTATTTCACTATAGGATTCTTTCTTCATTTGAAACCCTAATTCGAAACTCATTCCGCCTCACACTCACCACTTGCCCTCTATCGTTGTTTGATTTTATCAATTTTCAAGTTTACTACTTTCGGTCTGTGATTTGACAACACTTTGAACTGGATCTCAAAGTAGTCGTATGATTCAAGGTAACTATTTAATATTTAGTTTTGATTAAGATGTCTTTAAGATTTTTTTTCTTGCAAGTTTTAATTGTTACGTTGTTCTGGTATTCTATGTGATTAATTTGGGATTTAGTTGAATTACATTTAAAGCAATGTTTGACGTTGATATTCCTTTCAACATTGTTAATAATGTAATTGTATTTGAACTTTGATGATGTACGATGGTAGTACTCAATTTAAGATCGCTGGGTTGAAATTGATTTGAAGGATGTGTGTTGAAGATAGTTGATGATCATCAAGGTATTTTAAGTTTTGATTATAGAGATTTTGCCTATAAGACTAAGAAGATTATTAGACCTAGATCATGTTAATTAACTCATCTCATCTTTTAAATTTTAATTGATTTGTTGTTCTTAATTTTTAATATACAATCTTATGTAATACACGGTTCTATATCCTGATTAGGTTATAAGTGTTTACAATTTTGGTCAATCTAAAAATCAGTCTTATCTATAATGACATGTAACCTTTGCAACTTCCTAATACAAATAAGAATGAAAGAAAGACGTGTTTTAATCTCACTTTCATACTCAATTTTAAACCGTGCTTTATACTATGTTAACATACTCCTCGGGTATAAGGCCAGGCAAGAGACTATGCCAACTTATTGCTTGCTTCGCTTCCATGGTTGAAGCTTAGGATCCATAGACGGAACCATATTGCAAGACAATGTTCAGTGATCGCTATCAATTCAGTATATCAACATTTTTTAACATGGTCACTTGACATAGTATGCTACCTTGACCAAAGTATAAAACACAATAGTAGAATAGTCGATGGGCACTAAAAGACAATAGTTAGAATTCATCATTATGGCTATTTAGAATTCATCATTGTGTTTTACATAGTAGAAGTATACAATAGTGTTATTTCATCATTATGTTTATCTAGAATTCATCTTGTTATAAAAACGCAATAGTGGAATAGTCGCCCAGCATCAAGAAGACCTCCTCGCCTCTACCATATCCACCATCAAACCAAATGTAACCACCTAGAGTCACCTGATCCTACCAATAAACGAGAAACTTATTTACATCAAACACCATGTCGCTACAAAAAAACACAATAATGAACGAAAAGACATACTAAACTGTAGTAAAGACACAATGACGAACATAAATCATATGGGTTGAATATTTTAATTTTTTATTTTTATATAGACCGATATTGTATTTGTTTTAAAGATAAGTAACGTTCAATTTTATTGTGTAATTTTTATAAACACAAATAATGTCGCATATAAAGTTTATAAAACATTTAAAAAAGTAGAGAAACTTAGAAAAGTTAACAAAAATGGTTATTTATAAAAATACTTCTCTAATAAACTTTTTTCTTACAATTATTGATTAAGAAGATTGATTGTTAAATTCATTCTTACATTTTGTTATTTAAAATCTTTTTTATATAAAACCCAATTTATAAATGATCTATTTTCTAATGTATGTTGGTTTTAATAGAACGTTTTGCTTTGAAACATATATATTTTATTATAGTTATCAAATATCATATATTGTTTAAAGTTGGATCCAATAAAAAGGTTGTATTATAAAAAGCTGGGCCAGGTAAGGGAGAAGAGAGATGGACCCAACGGCATCGAGGGATGATGACATGATGACAAGTTCAATCGTTTAACAAAAGCCCATAGGCCCATGTCTCTGTTATTCTTATTACTTATATATACACTAATTAATTTCTTATAGGTTGTAAAACATGTTTTAAGGGTTGTATTATTTTTTGTCTTATTGTATTTAAATCTTTAATTTTTTATTTTAACCCAATAATTTTATAACTTTTATAATATAGCTCAAATATTGTTTTTACTTTTAATTTTGGTCCCTATACCTTTTATATTTTTAAAAAAAATTGTTTTACGTTATAGTCTACATTTTGCGAATTAAAACGCCGCAGCGTGTGTGTGGTTCAGCGTTTTCACGCTTATTTTTTTTGTTTAATGGCCTCGTGGCAACGCACTGGTCCAAGATCGACTTATTGTTTTATATGTTTCACGTTTCGACTAACAGTGGTGTGTCCTTAGTGCTACGTTTCGTCCAAGATCGGTTTTATTTTTTTCATTTTGTTATACGAGTTGTTCGGTATTGGTGGTCGCTAGTGGTGGTATGTCTTTGATGCTACTTGACGTAGTTTTACGCCCCCGCGGTAACGCGGGGGGCTTAATGCTAGTTTTATCTACTTATCTGAAAATGGCGAATTGTATATATTTATTAAAGGTGAACACCATATAAATCTAACACATTCCCTTAATTTACAAAAAAAACTAAGTATCTAACCTAATTTTAGAAAATAAAAATCATGAAAAAAGTGTAAAATACCATATATCTAATTCTACAAATGAACCAAACATCCAACGAATTGTCTATAAACTGTGCGGCAGTTATTTTATTTAAAATGTGAACGACCATGAATAAAAAAGTTGTTCATTTAGTTATATGAACAAATACGAACAAATGTTGTATTCATTCATTTGTGTTCGTGAACGTTCGGAAATATGTTTGGTACGTTCGTTTGTGTTCGTTCTAGACACTAAAATCCGGTCATGGAGACTAATTGATCGGTCACCAAATCTATGTTAACCATGGTAATGATAATTATGTCAACTACTTTTGATTTATTTTGGGTTTGTTTTGTATAATGTTAATTTTGGATGAAAATGTTGATTTTATTCTGAAATGAATATTTGTTTGCTTGTGCTCGTTTGTTTTAGTTATGTTGATATACATTCGTTTGTGTCCGTTATTTTTGTTTACACTGGTTACATAGAACTATCGGATGAACATAAACGAACACGAACAAATACATTTACCTAATAAACAAACATGTTCATGTTCGTTTCCTCGATGTACAAACACAAACATAAGATCTTGTTCAGTTATCCGGTCAAAGCGTTCGATTTTCAAATAAAAGATTAGCAAACAAAAAAAATCTATTCCTTAATTTCCGGCCTAAGTCACTACCGGTATAATTATCACACATGTAGAGGGTATGGATGTGACTTGTTAGCATGAATGCCATTTAAACTTTTCGATAACTCCAAATGTTACCTTATGAAAAATTTACCCCTTCAAAATTAATTTGAAAAATAATATTAACAAAAGGTTTACCTGCATCAACATTTTTGCATACCTGAAACGTTATTCAAAGTTGTAAAAGTCTAAGTGATAACAAGCATTTTCTTAGAAAAATTACACATGTATTTTAACCTAGTTTCTAGAATTTAACATACCAAACTTGATTTAAGATAAGGTAAAGAAACAAAAGCAAGCTTCAATAGTGAAATTACAAGTATGTCCAAACAGAAAACAACACAAAAAGCACACAAAAGATTACAAAATGACTAAATTGCACCTACAAAGCAAGAACACATGGGGGCTCACATAATTGATCATCATCCATCATTCAAGAAAACACTTGAGCATGCTTTGATGGCCTCTAAACTTTCTCCTCACAAAGCTTTCACCTTTATCCCCAAATCTTGACCTTCACCACAACCCCACATCAAAAATTACAGATATACCCCTAGCAAGGTAGTTTTCATACATGATAACATCCAATGGCATTCATCATTCAAGAAACCACTTGAGGATCTCAAAAGCTTCAAACTTTATGCCCAAGATCTTGAACTTCATCACAACCCAACTTCAAAATTACCAAAATACCCAAAAAAACACACACACTAGCTTCCAAAGATTGATCATATTCAAGGAACCACTAGAGGATGCCTTGATGTGTTCCAAACTATATCTTCATAAATCTAACTACTTTATGCCCAATTCTTGATTTTCATCACAACCCCACATCAAAATTACCAAATTCTCCCTTTTCCAACTGGTGGTACCATATAATAAGCATAAAGTACAAGTATCTTTAGCATCTTAAAGAGCATCAAGCCCCAAAGCTTTTGCTTGCACCTTGAGGCTCCTCAAGTAATGGATTGCTTCATCAATAACCATAATGGCATTCTTGCCATTTTTATCACCAGGAATCAGATTTTGAAGCAAATTTATAGTCTCCTTGATCTTCTCTTTTCTCATTCTCTTATTAGGGGACGAGTAACTATCGCATTCATCATCAAACGCTCCATTCCCCTCATTCCCGGGACAATTGATCCCAGATTTCCCCGAACTTGCAGTGTCCTCTAGTATGTTTACAACGTGACCCCCATCCTCATGTTTACGTCTTTTTGTGGGTCCTCCGGAACTTGCAACTTCCTCTTCCTCACCTCTTTCAAGCTCCCGTTTTTGTGTTTGTTCACGGAAGCCCGTCACTGAACTAGGCGAATGCCCAGTACTTTTTTCATCATCATCGTCATAATCATCATTATCCTCATCCTCGTCATCATCATCAGAGTACAGTAGCGCATTAAGCTCTTCGGTGTCTTCTCGCATCTCACTGTTCGAATCATTTTCATCATTTTCTTCTTTAAATTCATTATCATCAACAGTATGCGCTCCAAATTGTGGTTTTTGGTTGTTTGAGGAAGGAAATTGGTAACGGATTGGGGCGTTCCCAACACCCGAACTATAAAGTAAAGTTGTTTGATCACCGGATTGATCAAACACAAGAAACTTCTTTTGTGCAACGTTGTTTTCTCGAGCCATATCAGGGCTCACTACTGCAGGTTTCTCTTTGACTTCTTTCACAGTAGAGTTGACAACAGGGACCAAACCCTGACGGTATCGAGGCAAGCCATAAAACCAACCACAGGGTTCTTGGCGCACAGGTAGTGAAACCATATTCCCTAACGACGGGAACATAACTTGAGGCCCTAAACCGAACTGGGCACTCGATAAATTTGGATTGAGTGATTGCAAATCGATTTGCTGGTCACGCGACCAAGAAGCAAAACCCTTATCCATTCAGTTAAAAAAATCACCTGAAAAAGGTATTTCTGATGATAAAGATACCAATTGGATGCTAAAGAATTGAACTTTTCAATGAATATCAATACTAGAAGACTTACCAGGCGATGAACGATTGCGTGGGCGTATAAAAAGACTTCTGAAAACTTCTAAAAAAGATGAAAACTAAATAATCCAGCTTAATTTGACCAGAACAGGAAAACAGAACTACGTTACAGGTTTAAGCAAATGGCGGAAGTATTCGGCCTGAAAAGATTGAACAAGCACACAAAAAAATCGTATTAGATTCATATTGTCCTGAATATCACCAACATGAAACAGAATATGATTCAAAGACAACCTTGAACATCATAAAGTTATCAAGAATCCTATTCTTCCAATAAAGATTCATCCAAATAACAATAACAACGATAATAGTAAACGAGATATAATTGTAACGAACCTGACAATCTTGAAGAGGTTGAAAGCATGCTATAACTTTAACAATTATGGTGGCGCTCCCAGCGGTTCCATTTAAATGTTTCAAAGCCCGAAATCTTGTTTGTCCAGCTGATTGACACACCATAACTACGTTTTCCCTACCCTTATATTCAGTTTAACTCCCCTAATGATCTTGATGAAATCCAAGAAAATAACCCACAAAATATCCTCAAAAAGGGTGATCAAAGAAATGAAAAAGATTCGAATTGTAAACGAAATAGAGCTAAATAACAGGTTTAGGACTTTGATCAACGTGGGTTCAGCTAATCCAACGACAGTAGCAGGGAATAACAACAAACAAATTGGTTCCCATGGATGAAATGGTTGCTAAAAAGTGAGATATGAAAAGGGTATGTAAAGTAAATCAATCAAGATTCAACAGGTTTTACAGAATCACACGACAGTAAAGGTTAAGGGAGATGATTTTACGATAAACGTCTACAAATAAGCTATACCACCGCATGCTCTTTGTAATTAAATACTAACGCCACGATTTTCTTCCCTTTGAACCTGCAAAAATGATTGAAAAACAAGAAAATCCATATTAGATATAAAACCCCTATAATAATTGAAGCAAAATATTGTTGACATATATATGAACACAATTATCATGATCTTATAACAAGTTTATATGTTGGATGAAAATCTATATTAACTAGGAATTCAAAGGTCTTATCTTGAAAGTGAATATTGTGACTTTCAGAATCAAAATTAGATAATCATCTAATTAATTATAAACATTCATAACAAAGGATCAAAGCCTCTTTAACAAAAATACTCAGATCAGTTTAATCACATATCCAAACCCCTACTCAATCCACAGGAATCTAAAAGCCTTTTAACCCCTAGATGTTGTTAATGTGTGTTATTGTTACTGACATATTGGGACCATATTAATGTTGACAATTGAAAAGATTAAAGATTTACTGCAAGTAAATTGATCTAGTTGAGAAAAGATTGTCTTTTTGAGGAACTGGAAAGATGTTTAGGTTAGATTTTAACATATTACAACTCAGGTAAAAGGATTAAGCTAGGATTATAGTACGATTAGGATTAATCCCCCAAAACATTCAACCTCAAGTAAGAAAAGACGGAAGAACACGCACAAAAATCCCCAAATTGAAGCATTAAAATGAGGAGAATTAAGAAACCCTAATCTTTAAAAAGATTGATCTTCAAAACCCAGAAACCAAAGGGCTAAAATTTGAGAAATTTATGCAGAATACAAGAAGAACACATTAAAAGACAAGCAAAAGTTCATCAGCAAACAGTAAAACCCGAAGAAATCAAACAAGATTCACTGAACCACAAGCCCCAAATCGAATCAACTTCAAAACCCAGAAACAAGAATGCAATCACAACACAAAAGAACACAGAGAGCAAATTACCTTGCAAGAATCAAACCCCAAATGAAAAATGTTGGAAGATTGAGAGAGAAGATAGAGACAATGAGGTGAAAGAAAAAGCAGAGCACGAGAAGAAGAAGAAGAACAGAGAGAGAGAGAGAGAAAGGTAGAGAGAGAGTGCACGGGTGAAGAGAGATAATAAATAGAGAAACGAATGGTCATCAATGGCTTCACCCCGCGCGTGCAATCAGACCTGTTTTTGTGTGTGTGCGAATCACAAGCATGGCTTCAAGATTCTCTTTCTTTACTTTTCATTTTACTATCATTTTTCTTGCATCAGAGTATCTATTGGCTAGAACAACTTAGGAGAAAATGTCCGGTACATAACATAATAGTATGTAAATGAGTTCTAAATCAATTGGTTTAAAAAAAGGCATCTTATGACTTTCTAAAGTGAAGGTTATGGGTTGGAGTCTTACTAGGTGCAATATGCTTCTAGTGGGCCAAGGGTTTTACCATAGTAGGCCTTTAGGTGATGGGTTTCCCTTGGAATGGTGGGCGAGCCGGGTCACCAGCGCTGTCTGTGTTCACGGGCGTGGGTGGCCTTTCGTCATTGGGTTTACCCGGGTGACCGCGCTTAAAAATTATTCGTTGGCCGTTCAATAAAAAAACATAACATAATATTATATCAACCTCATGTTGCTCGAGTTTAATTGATAGTTGATTCCCCAGGGAAGCTATATTGTTGGGGGAAAATTTGGGTGAAATGAGCCTTCATATGATATAATGAAATGGTTTTTTTAAACTATAGACAAATAATTATATTTGTTGAATCTTGCCAGATATTTCTAGCTGATTTTGTTTAATTGGTTTTATTTGATTTGTATTCATTGGTTGTTGTTTGAAGTGTTATGGAATGATTGGCGGAAGTTGAGAGGAAGAAAACTAAAGGATTTGGGTTAGTGTTTTTCTGCTAAAACGATGGGTTCTTGAGGTCATCGGATGATCGTGAACAATAGAGAGCAAAGTAGGGGTCAAGGTAATTTATTTAAGGAATTTACATAGTTAGTTCATGTGCTTTTCAATTGTTTTTGTTTTAGTAGTAAGTATATTTTAATCATTTTATGTAAACTTATCAAACTTTTAAACAAAGGTTAGTGTTAGAACCCAAAGTTTTTATGAAATGAAAAGCACGTAACTCAAACATGCAACTAGAGACAAACCAGATAGACTATTTGAGTGATTAACTCTAATATTTTTAAAGGTTCAAATATTTGAGATTAAATATTAGTTACAATATAAGAAATAGGAAAGAAGAGAAATTCGCCAAGGAGGCAATTATAGAATGGTGTATTGTTGCAATGCTACAAACGAGTAAGACCTCCTTTTAGCCATGTCAAAAATCATTCTTGCAAGTCTCAACTAGATACTTTTGCTGGTTGACGACATAAATGACAGGCCTATGTGGTGGGAGTAATTATCGTCTACAACTAAGGATTATTAATAAAAACTATATTCAAGGGTTTTTATAAACCATCTAAACCAGACCAGATCAAAAAAATTCAGCTAGTTTCGCTTGATGGTTCGGTTTATGATTTGTAAATTGAAACCATACTGATTCGGTTTATGGTTTGCGTCTTGTGATACCCAACATAAACTAAAAAGGGAAAAAGAAATATGCTAGCTAATATCAATATTATTTTGAAAACTAAAATCCAATAAACTTTTGCAAAGGGTGGTTGTGCTACTCATTATTGATTTCAATAGCTTTCAGTCTTTTGACTCTTCTTTATGGTTAGGTTTGAGATTGAACCACCATTATGCCTTGCTTTCAACTTTTTTACTTTATATATATATTTCTATATTAATATATTAATATGTTGATATTTTGAATTCATATTTGTGCTATTTTGTAATTAAAAAGTACAAGAAATTGTTACGCTACACTATCAACCTTTTTGTCTGTTTAACATAAAGAGGCCTTACGGTCTTCATGCCAAAATTTTAATTTGAATTGAACTCATCAAAGATTAATTTATAGGTATAATAGAACATAGTAAGTACGTTGTGACGTTTTTAGTATGACATAGTTATATAAATTAATCGGTTCAAATAATTTAATATATATTGTAAATGTTTATAATTAAGAAGCTTATTTCATTAACTTAAAACTGATGTTACGTTTTACACGTTATTATCTATATATTAATTTTTAAATTAAATGAATATTAGGGTTCTTTAAAATTGAACACAAGAGTTTTCTTTTTTAGTCTTTGACCCCCTTTGATGTTGGGTTTAAAGAAAATATTTCTTTACCCGGTTGAAATAAATATTGTTTTCAAAATATGTTAGAACAATTGTAGTCTATACTTTATCAGGGTACATATGACACCACCGCAGATGATTATTTTTATGTACATGTTGATTTTGTCTACGTTTCAACGTAAATTCTCTTTGGCGTCATGTGATATTTAGATTACTTTTCCGATCGTCGGTATAAGTTCTAATTATTCTACACGTCGATGTAAATTTAATTCGAAAATAAGTTGGGTCGATTGTAGTTTATGTTTTATAATGTCACGTACGTCGCCGTCGCAACACGCGACTAGTAAAATGACTAGTTCTTATGAATTTCCAAAATATTCTAGTTTGTTTATTATATGCAATAATACCAAATTTAATCACCACGTACATTACAACACAATATTCTATGATATTGCCATACTTAAGGTAAATGGTGGCTCTATGACAGGTTACCGTACATGTCTCAAGAGTTGAGGGGTAAAGCATTCAAATTTTTATGAAAAAGTAAATGTAAGGGGTAGAAATCTTGACACACTATTAAAAAAACTAAATCGTGAGTTTGTGACTAACTGGTATATGTATTTTAATTCAGCACACTTTAATCATCACAAGTAACTTCTTGCAAATCATTTAATCGTTCAATTTAAATGAACCAGATTTAAAGTTGGCTTGGTCTGATGGTTATGGACTACCCGAAAGCGGTAACGTGATCAAGAATATATATAATGTTTTACATATGTTGGGACTATTTTTTGAAAAGTCAGTTACATGATTGATTAATGCCATAAAAGGGCTTACAAAAATTTAAGGGTTACATACATCTATATGTTCCCTAAAGAGAATGATGTTAAGTATGACTAGATTAGCAGGGATATGATGTAGACTGTCGTGGTCTAATCAAAAACAATTTAAATTAAAATTTAGCTTAACTATACTAGTAAGGGTAAGTAAGGTTGTTTTCACAAGAAATATGTGGAAAATATGAATTTAGTTCAATGACTTTAGATTGATTAAAAACACAACTTTGAATTAATGATTGATTTAGAAAGCAAATTTGTAAAATAACAAACTTGATTGGTTTTAAAAACAATAATAAATAAAGGCTTCACTCCGAGGTTCAGTTTTGTAAAACAAAGTTGTAACCTAGTTATGCGCAGCAAACAATCACATAGACATAATCGTATAGGTTTGATAGATTTCAGTGATATAGATGGAACGAGATGTAAACGGACCTATTCTTAAACTACCAAATTTAATTTACTAATTAAAAGCTAAGACTCACAATATTCATGATATAAAGAAACCAAAAACTTATGAGAATTAGACTAAGATTCAAAACAAAGAAAAGACGTTTAAAATAATCAACCAATAATTGAAATCATATGGCTTAACATGCCAATTAAAACTTCAACCCAATCTAAAAATAAGTAAAGTTAAACAAATGTCATAAACACAAACCCTACACCCGGGGAAGATCATGGGTGGTTTAGCCACTAGTGGTTGTCATGGAATCAAAATCGGTTATTGTAAGAATCAGTTGCATGAAAGGATGGATCCATAGGTCTTCTTTGCTCTCAAAATTGCTCTTTGGATGACCAAAAACGACTTGGTGAAGAGTCAATTCGCAGCCCACTTTTTAACCTTTAATTAGGATACAAAACCTTATAAATTCGTAGCTGTCAGCCCAAGGACGTAATTTACATCCTCAGGGACGTAAGTTACGTCCATAGGGACGTAATTATGTCCTTAGAGACATAATTTACTAGCCCCCTTAATCAACACTTTTTCCTTCTATTCTGCATCCTAGTTTGCATGCATCCTTTTAGCTGATCACACATATGACGTAATTTACGTTTTTAGGGACGTAGTTTACGTCCCCCTTCACTTTTTCTGCACTTTTTTATTTCTCAAGTGTTGCCTTCTTTGTGAGCTTACGCCTGCCATTCTAACTCCTGAAAAACACCCGAATTATGTTTGTTTTTACTTCTGCAAACCTACAAATCAATAAACTCTCAAAGTAATTGTTTTCCACATTAATAAACACATAAAAACACATAATTAGATATTTTAATATAGTGAAAAACACCAACACATCAATATACTACAAATGAAGGGATCTAAAACCTAAAGACATAACATGTGGTACTTATTTATTGGTCAGTATTAATTGGTTGTAGTTTTTTTATTTTTTATAATTTTAATATATTTTGATAGGGTTAAATACTTTTACAAATGATTTATTAAATAAAAAGGGTTGTTGTCCTAGTGGCAATGCACATAGTCCCCCACATCCCTAACTCGAGTTCAGCCGGTTTTTATTGGTTTTCTTGATGTGCTTTTTATATTCTAATATAAAGTCATTTTTCTATGTTTCACAAAATTATTTTTTTTTTTTGCTATTAACTTTTTAAATGATTATATTGTTTTAATGTTTGGTCATGTTTACGCCATAACTCACAAGACATAAACACGTCAGCATCATCGGCGCAACACACATAACGAACATTACAGACACACCACAACCCCCATTAACCACGTTGATGTCATCAGATGGCTATACCGTAACACATGGATACATCCTAACATTTCAATATTGGTTTTTCTCACTAGTTTACGCTTCCTCAATAACGCGTGGGTTAAAAGCCTCGTTAAAATCAAAATACGAAGGTGAAAAGGTTGTAAAAACAAACCTTGTTAAGGCAACATATGAAACTAAGGAAATAAAACTATGTTTACTATGAATGTCACTTAATCCGGTAGAATCATAATGTCAAGACCGTGATGACATGAGTAAAGTATAATAGGGCACAAAGTGATGAGTTTAGTTCACCACAATATATGGAGCCACGAAGTAAAAACTATTACGACCTTAGAAAAAGGCATTAGCAAGGTGTTTCAATTCTCAATATGACACACGGCCGAACGAAGTGTGCCTCAACCAATCAATCGTATATCACAAACATTGTAACTTGTAATTACGGTTTTCTTGTTATAATAAAAACCAAAAAGTTACATGCTTGCAGCGGGGTATTACCATCAATTAAGCTTGAGTTTGACGATTTATACATTATCATTTACTCCGTGTAAAAAGGTCATGTCAAAACATGTACAGAAATTAACGAGTCGAAAAAGGCTAATCCAAAATATTTTAGAAAAGTTGATATTTTAAAGATTGGAGAGAAAGCCAATAAACTTCAAAAATAAAACCTTGGAGCAACTTGAATGACTTGTATGTTTATGCTTTAATTACTTGTGTGTTATCAAGAACAACTCGATTATAAACGAAAGTTAAATCAAAAGGTTGATTAAAAGAAGCACGTCACCGTAGTACTCTCAAAATTATACAACATTTATAATTAAAGGAGAAAATTGAAAAATAAAAAGACAGTAAAACAATATGAGAGTGACATGTGCGTAATTTAAGGGGTAGAAAAAGAAAAAAAAAAGTATAAAAGTGAGGAGTGTAAAGGGTAACTGTGGAGGGGGCTATGTGTAAGTTTATGCCGTGAATGTATAACTTAGAAAAACTCTTCAATTCTTATGGATAGGGACATGTAAAATCTATACTAATAAATGATTACATGTGATGACACATGTCATCACCAGATTTCACCTCACAAACACTTTCCCGCCTAAATTTCTTTAACAAACTTTTCACAAATCATGCTATATTTCTTATTTGAAGTTTTTATTTTATTTTAATTTCTTTTTGAAGTGTGAAGTTTTTATTTTTTATATTTAACTACCTCAAACACCACCAACTATTTTTTGGATTTTAATCATCTCAAACCTTATTTAACCTTTTAAACCTTATGAACTTTATTCTTATATAACCGATTTAAAATAAAAACGATAAAGTTTAAATATTTTTGTTTACATATTTGAATTATACATGTATAACTTTTAACCCGTGTAATACACGGGCTAATAACCTAGTTTATATATATACATACAATTTTTTTAGTGTCTAATTTATGTTCATGCTTTTAGATCTATAAAAAAATATTGTTTTTGGTATTTTATTGTTAATGAAATTTATGGATAATATATTTATGGGATAAGTTGTATTTATGCAACTCTGTGAACATGAAGTACATGATAAACACGATAAACACGTATATGTAATTTAGAACATTTTTAATATATGTCACTCTTAAATGCTTACATGTATGTAACCTAACAATTAACATATATATAAATTCTAAGTTTTGCACTATGGTATAATGCTTTAGAAAAATTAAGAATATTTATTGTGAAAATTAGTTACATGACCGATCAATATTACAAAAGGTTTCACAAAAAATTTCACCGTAACATGCATACATATGTTCTCTAAAGGGCATGTTGCTTAGCATGATCGTGATAACAAGGAGATGCTACAAATGATAGGATCAAGAATTGCTTAAATACAAAGGTAAAGCAAACATTGAAGAAACAAACCTTGTTGAGTCAAAATGTCAAGATCGATAATGACACAAGTAGATTATGATATGGCATGAATTGATGAGTCGGTTACAAAGACACCACCACAAGATATGAATATATCCAAAAGATTTTGAAAAAAAATTAATGTCTCTAATTTAATTATAAAATGTACTTTAATCTATAAACTTTGTTACGTTTATTTAAAAAAATGTAAATAAAAAGGTAAAAACTTTACCCCTTTTTCACAAACAATGATTAGTTAATATCCCCACCAAAGTGACAAAAGAGTGCAAAAACACTTTTCATTGATGTGATTTATGGCTTAAGTGTGAATGTTATTCAAGTGGAGAAAAATAGACCACCTCTTTTTTCCTTCTTATTGTAATTCTGAATTTATTTATGGTAACATATTACTTATAGTAAAAATATAAAGTAGAATTTTACTAAAAGTGATGATTTTTTCAAAAATTATAAAAA
This sequence comes from Flaveria ramosissima, assembly GCA_025215565.1. Classification (NCBI taxonomy): domain Eukaryota; kingdom Viridiplantae; phylum Streptophyta; class Magnoliopsida; order Asterales; family Asteraceae; genus Flaveria; species Flaveria ramosissima. The sequence goes on from CM046031.1 coordinate 7,284,356, forward strand.
GTAATCATTATACGTCACGTGTAACAGAGGATGAGGGTAATGGTCATGAAATTTTCGCTTACATTAAATGCTCGAAAACAAAAAGGTTTGAACACAAAAACGCTAATTGAATTACATGTGCAAAAACACACAATGATCCGACACGAAAAACATATAATTGATTCTCGACGCACCAAATTATTGGAGGCATAATTAAAAAAAGGCATAGTGTACAATTGAAAACGTACAACTCATTGTGTTTTAAAAAAAGTTATCTTTTCGAAAAAATAAATAAGTGATACCATACTTAAATTAATGATAAAAGATGCTCGATTTTATGGTATATTCTTTAAAAAAAAGTTTGTTATCATATAAAAATTTATTTAAGTTTTAAAATGATGGTGAAACTCTACAACGTCAATAATGATAGTTTCAAGTATTACCTCTCCGGCCCATTTAATTCTCAGGAATAGTTTTTGGTTGCCTGGGTGAAAACTTTCCAGTGAGTTCATTCATCCCTAGACTGCTGCCACCTGAGCACGCTTATATGGAGTTTTCCTCTCATCCACAGCCAATACGCCCAAAACGCGTTGATGATATTAGAGACTAAACATTCCTTATGAACCAGAAATCTCTCCTGTCCACGGCTGATGTGGGATTTATATAGGGTGTCACAATCACCCCCCCTCCCCCCCCCCCCCCCGGTACTCATCGTCCTTGATGAGCCCGAGAAGTCACCATCCTTGGTGAGGTATGTCCCACATCCCGAACGACACAGAAGTGGCTCTAATACCATTCTGTAACACCCGCCCCCTCATACCACCAATATGGCCCGTTTTGCCCACAATGAGCTCACGGATTTGCTTTTGGTTGGCTGGGTGAAAACTTTCCAGTGAGGTCACTCATCCCTAGATTGCTGCCACCTGAGCACGCTTAACTATGAAGTTCTCCTCTCATCCACAGCCAATACGTCCAAAACGCGTTGATAATATTATAAACTAGTCATTCCTTATGAACCAGAAATCTCTCCTGTCCAAGGCCGATGTGGGATTTATATAGGGTGTCACAATCACCCTCCCTCTAGACTCATCGTCCTCGATGAGCCCGAGAAGTCACCATCCTTGGTGAGGTATGTCCCACATCCCGAACAACACAGGAGTGGCTCTGATACCATTATGTAACACCCGCCCCCTCATACCACCAATATGGCCTGCTATACCCACAATGAGCTCACGAATTTGCTTTTGGTTGTCCGGATGAAAACTTCCTAGGGAGGTCACCCATCCCTTAATTGCTGCCACCTGAGCACGCTTAACTATAGAGTTCTTCTCTAATCCACAACCAATACGCCCAAAACGCGTTGATAATATTAGAGACCAGACATTTCTTATGAATCAAGGATCTCTCCTGTTCACGGCCAATGTGGAATTTATGTAGGGTGTCGCACCCCCCCCCCCTCTCCCCATATATGTATGTGTGTAAATTCGTAAATGTCAAGCTTCACTTGTGTACAAGTATGCAACATACCTATGTAATCATGCAACATATGTTATAGTTCTCCGCTATTATAAATCCAACCTTATGTAATTACGCACAATATGTGCACGATTAGATATATTATATTTCCAATTATCAATGATTTATTTAACTATGTATAATTTTTAAATTATAATATACTATATAAAAGTTATTTACATTTGAAAAAAAAAATAATAGAACTACTATTTAACCTAAAAGGTAAATAAAAAAAAGAGTCTTTCTCTTGCCTCCATTTTAATCGTTAAAAAAGTTTGATCAACGATCCATAAAGGGGCGGACTTTGAAGTGGTCATGTGATATGTTAATAATTATTATATATATTCACAATACACATTTCTCTACATTTGATGTCATTTTTGTTACAAAAATCATTTACTTAAACACTTATTTGTATTTAGTTTGGATTTTATAGTTTTCGAAGAAAAGTTTGTGATTTTTATGAAGAAAACTCAAGATTTAAATAAGTTGAAGCGGAAAAATACTTCTGAATATGATCATATCAAAGCTAGATATGTCTATATCAATTGTTGAACTTCAAGCAACTTATTATTGAAGCTCAATATGGTCATATCATCTTTGATATGGTCATATTCGGATAAAAACAGGTTTATAACCCCTAATACATCTCATTTCAACAAAACTTTTTTAAACCCTAGCCGCCCTCAAACCCTAAGGTGATTTTGAGTATTTTTCAAGAGTTTTTGGAGATTTAAAGGCAAAAATTAAATATATTACACTTCCAAGAAGCATCTAACATCATTCACCTCATTTCCACTCAAATTGATTTGATATCTACTATGAGGTCTTTCATGTTCTTATGGGGTTAATCTCATATTATGACTTGTATTAGATGAAACTTAGCAAGATTTAACAACTTATATATGATTCTTGTTGTTGTTTATACTAATGTCATGATGAAACTTGATTATTCTATAATGATTATGTGTATTTGTTATAGTTTGATAAAATGTTCAACCATGTGATTGTTATAAGCATGTTATGTTGGAAAATTTCATGTTCTTACAAGACTTATGCATATAATTACATTTTTTGTGTGTAATTTGTATATTTGACTAGGAATGGTGAATGAAGGTTTATGGTTCAGTAAAATTAGGTAAATGATTCTTATGCTTTGTGTTTAAGAAGACCATGATTAATGTCATGAATCTCTCTATTATTGTTTATGAATTGTTTTTGCAAAAACGATAAACACATGCCAACCACAATTGCAAAAAATTATGACCCCATAATTGTTTTTTCAAAAACAATAAACACATGACACACATCATCAAACGACCAAATTGATTTTTACAATTTTAGTGAAGTGTAGACTGCTGTAATTTTGAGCGACCCTAGTATTTTTCCAGCATTGACCATAGTGATTTGTTAAAAAAATTATGACCCCATAAATGGAGAAGAAAACTTGTTTAAACTTTTACCATAACAAAAATATTCATATATTTATTTAGAATTGAAAGCCAATTTATATCTTATTCGAGTTGACTAACCCATTATACACTTAAAATAATAACCTCAAATAAAGTTATAATGTCTGCTAATTATGTAATTAGCTGTAAATCCATAACTCATTTACTCACTTCCCCCAAATCCCAAATTAACCTAATTGGCAAAAAGAAAAGACTCGGTCTTTTAGGAAATAGACAAAGCAATCGAATAGAACAAAAGGGGATGAAGTAATATAACGTTTTCAAAAGATTAGCATTCGTAAGAAACAATTATACACAATATTTTTTTAGATGATAATGCATGTTTATTGTTTATTTTGCAATGACAATGTACTTTTATAATAATAACGTATGCTATATATTATTTTATACTTTCCGATCCCACCAGAAAATTCTAACATATCTAGTTGCAGAAATAAAAGTATAGAGAAAAAAAAAACCAACAGGAAAAAAGTTATGGCTCTATCATTGGATCTCATCAACTTCGTAAACCTCTCATCATAACAAACTTCGATACGTACGATATAAGTATATGTGTGTAATACTATACATTAATTTCCAAAATAGGTTGCAAAAATATCAGTCAAAGTTTTTTTTTGGTACCACATTTTTCATGGGAGTGTTCACTTTTATAAAGAAAATTAATCAATACAATAAACACTTTATTAACTTTTTTGAATCTCCTTTTGGAATTCATACTCATTATAATAATGCTTTGTGAAATTAACAAATTTTAAATAATATATTTTTGCTATTTATATTTTCTTTTAATTGAATTTTAACTTGAAATGTCATGTTAGAAAACATATTACCAAATTATAACTTTTGTTTTTTGGAACAACTCCTCACACACGCATGTAATATATCTTTAATTTTACTTTATAATTAATCATGAGATTTGAATCTTTGACCTCCAGAGGAAGGTACGTCATTTACACACTAAAATACCGTTGAACAAGATTTCCCTTTGATTATTACTCGTTAATTTCTATTTTGCTATTGTTAACTCGTCAAAATAGGTGCACCTAATGACAAAAACTTCATCAACCTGCGGTTGACTTGAATAACAGTACCCTCCTCATTCGAAACCGGGAGACTAAAAAAGCAAATTCGTCGCAAATATTCTTTAGATCAAATAAAATAGATAAATATTTTAATTGGAAAACTTCTAAAGATTATTTCATTCATTGTGTACATGTATAGGAAATTAATCTTAGCATTGCTAAGCTATAACTTGTTGAACTTTTGAGAATATGAATTTGAGCTCCCCTCTTGAGTTCTATACTTCAATTTTTAATTCGAATTATGAGTAAGTTAACTCGAGTTTGGCTAGAGCTCAATTATTTTATTATTCATTTATTATTTAATTTATATATTTAACATAATTATGTAATATAAATTATTTGTTTTTTTAGCTAGGTAGTAATATTATTACGTAACTATATATTCTATTACTTTATAACAAGATATTATTATATTTAAATAAATAGTAGACTGATTTTGACTCCCGAAATAATCAAATTTGATGTATAACGATCAATGAGTTTCAATTTAAGTTTCACGAACTTTTAGCGAGCCGATCTCGAATTTTTATTGAGCGATCCTACATGCATGTTTCACCTATAATATATATTTATATATTATATATTGATAATATTTTTTAAATCAGTGGAGGAGTAGTTATTAGTTATTAAGTGTCGTATTCATAGAAATCTGGCGTTTTAATCTTTTATAAAGTGCTCCATTATTATTTAAATTGTAGTAGGTTTTCATTCGAAAACGATAGTCAGCTGTTCCCTCAAGACTCCATAAATTCTATTCAATCAAACACCTAATTTCATAATTTTTAATTATAAAAAATCAAAATTCTCAACCATTCTTTTCGATCATTTCAACACTTTAAGTAACAATGATTTCGATGATCTAGTTTTCTCCTTAATTATCAATTAAAGTAATGACGTTTTGGTATCGTTTGGTAATGAATATGGACTATGACATTTGTGTATATAAATGGAAAAAAATAAAAATGACGAATAGCATAGTGCCCTGACGATGGTTGTTCACGTTTACCTTTGCCACAATATCCTAAATTTGGCTTTGTCGTTAGGTTAGTCTACGTCTAGTATACTCAAACTATTTCCGAGCTTAGTTCTAATCTTCAACACATGAATAACCTCATTAGAAGCTAACATGAAGCCAATGCCATGAAAACACCCTCTTTGAAGGCTTGGGGGCACCCTTTGATGATCAAGTTAGCAAACTATATCAAACCAAAACACATTAAACATATATGATATATACTACATAAAAATGTAAACAAGAATACAAGAAATTATAAAAATAGTGTCAAGTGAATGGTAGTAAAGAGAACATGTTAAAAAACGATGAGGAGAAGGAGCTCTTACTTGTGCTGAGTGAACCAATTTTTACAAAGTCAAGTAGATCAAAGTGTTCAAATTAACTCACTTATATTTTATGTTTTATTTAAATTATAGGGTTTGAACATCTTTTTAGTATATTTTTCTTTTTGTTTCAATTTGGAATTATTAGTCTTTGTTGCTGATATGGAGTGGTGACATGGATTTTAGCTATTTTTAATTTTTAATATAATTAACATTTTTTTTATTTTTTTAAATAATTAAATATATTGGAAATCCCGACTCCTACATCTTCTCCTTTATTTATTTCTTGACATTAACAAAACAAATAATAATTCGATTTGATGGTTTAGTGATCCAATTTAAGCTAAATAAGCATAAGTGAGATAATTGAAACACTTTAAAAAACTTTATTATAATTCTGTAACATTTTGTTTAAAAGGAAGCAACATAATATAAAAGTCATTAAATTCACACTTGTCTTCATAACATATAATGTCTTTAATAAAACATAAAACTATCAAACTAGGATGCTAGCCTTGAACCATGTCGGGTAGTCTATCAAACCATGCCAAGACGTCACTTATATCAACACATGTTAAACTAATACGCATACAAAATAAAGTATTGTTGAGTGAGTTCTAGTTATAACCTTAGCAATATAAACTTTAGCATAACATACTTTATCATACTTTAGTAAGTAGTAATTGTCAACATAATTTTACATTAACTGTATCCGTAAAGTGACTACCGTTTATCATATAGTAACGCTTATCTCACTTTGACCTCTCTTAAGCTTTTTTTATTTTATCTTGAGCTTGTACAAGTGTACAAAGTTCCTTTAGCTGGTGAGCTTGTAACAAATATAAAAATCTTGTCTAGTGAGCATACATAAGGTATGGCTCCTGTAAAGGATTAAGCATACATAAGAAAAGGCTCCTATATGGTGAGTATGCACAAGGCTTGACTCTTATCGGGGTGAAAATGCACAAAGCAAGGCTCCTATCAAAGGTGAGCATGCATAATTAGGCATCTATCAAGGGTGATCATGCAAAATGTCAGGCTCTTATTAGGTGGAAATGTAACAAGCACAAACTCCTTTAGTAGTGCTTGCAAGAATGCATTCTTTAGCATTTTGGGTCACTTTATTCTTATTTACTTTCACTATCATTACTATCTATTTATTTAGATTTATATCTGTAATTTAATTGTATTTCTCTTTAACCTATAACATTATAAACCACTTTAATTATAGTTATGCATATATTGATTATAAAATTGTGTAATTACATATATACTATGTGTAGTTAGATGAATACATGCCACTTGACTAAAATATGCATATTACATACTGATAACGTGTATATTTCGCAAAAAGAAAATGCTTCCTACAAGGACCGAATCTGATATCATATAGTAAGATAAGAAGACAGAGTCTTAAAAGCTTTGATATCATATAAAAAATAAAAAAAACTTTTTAAAAGTATTAAATTATCAAATATGCTATAACTATAATTAAAAAATATTAATCTAACATAACTTCTATTGTTGATATATACAATTATAATAAATGGTAAACTTTTATCTAATTAACTTAGATACATACCACATTAAATTTACTTTTAGAACGACAAACACATACACACTTATTAATCTTACTTTAAATCTATATTATTATCATGCATGAGATTTAAACCTTTAACAATGTGGAAAACAAAGAGAGACACCACTATTTACCATTAGATGTCATTCGACTACCAATGATCCTTACCTCAAATGTTTAAAGTGAGGTACCCTAAGATTTTATGAAAATAGATGAAGGTTTTGGTATCAAGTCCCACCTATAATAAAAATAAAAGGGGGTTTCAGGGCCGGCACGAGTTTTCTAATGTGAGTTTTCTTCTGAAGATGGTCTCAAGTTTCGTACTTGAGTAATGGAGATGATCGGATGGATTAGTGGCACGTCAGTGATTCTATTAGTCGTTATAAAAAATATGGCATTTAACTACATGACTTTTGTGTTTCCAATATTATTTACTCGTTGCGAATAATATCTTTTCAAAAGTTATTAATGGTTCCAGTTTGTTGAGTCAAATAAGGCTAGTGCAACCAAAACAACACTTAGAATACTTTCGGTACAACAGTAGAAAGACTTCCGAAGCAAAACTGCATTTCCAAAGGTTAAAGTTAGAAGAACTTTCGAAGAGGAACTTTGTCTTCCGGAGACAAAGAAATTCCTCTTCCGAAGACAAACACTTTGAAGGCTTCAAGACAAAGACTTCCGAAGTATAAAGACTTGAAGTTCAGCAGAAGTCTCGAAAGAAGTAGACTCTTCCGAAGTATAAATGGCTTCGGAAGAACTTGTTCTTCCGAAACCAATTAACCTTCGGAAGAACCTACTATGAACCAGTGGATATAAGTATGGTCATTCTAAATAGTTGATGCAACCTCTGAGAAACTGCATGACGTTTTCTCACGCCCATGTAGTTGACCATACTTTATTTCACTGTTCATTCTTTATCAGTTAGTACAGTTACCAACTTTAGTTGGTGACAAAACTGTAAGTCATGGACTTGTCATGACTACCTAATCTATAATAGTATTTTATCTTAGTAACATTACTTCTAACAGTGTAGTACTTGTTTAGTAGTAAGTCCGAGCTGATAATCCTTGTATAACCGGCTGTAGATAGTAGTATATATAGTTCTTATTGTAACTCAGTTAGTATGCTTGTAAGAGTCTTGTAAACTTTGAGTTGAGAAATAATATATACAAGTATCTTGAAAACTATTTCTTGTGTTTGCTTACTTAGTATATTATCATCAACTCTTAAAGGATTCTGCATCATCATTCGAGTGTGACTTAGTGAGTTTGAGAGAAAACACTTGTGTTGAGTGACCATATCTGATCCTGCATATACTTTTAAAACTTAGGTGTAATTTTTTTTTTCAGATGTAAAATGTCTGCAGTCTGCGGACTATATCTACAGACATCTGTAGAAGAAGTAGTGGAACCTCTGCAAAACAGTAGAAAGACTTCCGAAGCAAAACTGCATTTCCAAAGGTTAAAGTTAGAAGAACTTTCGAAGAGGAACTTTGTCTTCCGGAGACAAAGAAATTCCTCTTCCGAAGACAAACACTTTGAAGGCTTCAAGACAAAGACTTCCGAAGTATAAAGACTTGAAGTTCAGCAGAAGTCTCGAAAGAAGTAGACTCTTCCGAAGTATAAATGGCTTCGGAAGAACTTGTTCTTCCGAAACCAATTAACCTTCGGAAGAACCTACTATGAACCAGTGGATATAAGTATGGTCATTCTAAATAGTTGATGCAACCTCTGAGAAACTGCATGATGTTTTCTCACGCCCATGTAGTTGACCATACTTTATTTCACTGTTCATTCTTTATCAGTTAGTACAGTTACCAACTTTAGTTGGTGACAAAATTGTAAGTCATGGACTTGTCATGACTACCTAATCTATAATAGTATTTTATCTTAGTTAAAGTTAGAAGAACTTTCGAAGCAACAGTAGAAAGACTTCCGAAGCAAAACTGCATTTCCAAAGGTTAAAGTTAGAAGAACTTTCGAAGAGGAACTTTGTCTTCCGGAGACAAAGAAATTCCTCTTCCGAAGACAAACACTTTGAAGGCTTCAAGACAAAGACTTCCGAAGTATAAAGACTTGAAGTTCAGCAGAAGTCTCGAAAGAAGTAGACTCTTCCGAAGTATAAATGGCTTCGGAAGAACTTGTTCTTCCGAAACCAATTAACCTTCGGAAGAACCTACTATGAACCAGTGGATATAAGTATGGTCATTCTAAATAGTTGATGCAACCTCTGAGAAACTGCATGACGTTTTCTCACGCCCATGTAGTTGACCATACTTTATTTCACTGTTCATTCTTTATCAGTTAGTACAGTTACCAACTTTAGTTGGGGACAAAACTGTAAGTCATGGACTTGTCATGACTACCTAATCTATAATAGTATTTTATCTTAGTAACATTACTTCTAACAGTGTAGTACTTGTTTAGTAGTAAGTCCGAGCTGATAATCCTTGTATAACCGGCTGTAGATAGTAGTATATATAGTTCTTATTGTAACTCAGTTAGTATGCTTGTAAGAGTCTTGTAAACTTTGAGTTGAGAAATAATATATACAAGTATCTTGAAAACTATTTCTTGTGTTTGCTTACTTAGTATATTATCATCAACTCTTAAAGGATTCTGCATCATCATTCGAGTGTGACTTAGTGAGTTTGAGAGAAAACACTTGTGTTGAGTGACCATATCTGATCCTGCATATACTTTTAAAACTTAGGTGTAATTTTTTTTTCAGATGTAAAATGTCTGCAGTCTGCGGACTATATCTACAGACATCTGTAGAAGAAGTAGTGGAACCTCTGCAGTCTGCAAGAAAAAAGATTGTTTGGTTTTTAACCACAAACATAAGCAACAAGCCAAACCAAATAAAATCAAAAGCGAATTATTTTCGAATAAGAGATTCAATTACACTTCCGAATCACGACCTCTAACTCGATCACAAACAATATCAGGTACAAAGAAGTGAGCTTATCATTATAGGAGGTTTGTTTCGGTTGCAAGAAGCCATCATTTTGATGTCTCTAACCGAAACTAGTTAACTATTACACAAGATTTGTAGTGAAATCAAAACGATATGAATATATGATCATTTGGGAGAATAAGATATTCAAATGCTTTGGTGTTCGAATTGGGGAAAAATGGAACGTTAGTTTGGGGTTAGGGTTAGAGAGAGAGAGAAGGGATGTCTTGCAGGCGACGGCGAAGGCGGAAGAGCTCGCAGGCGATGACGGCTGCAGGAGAGCTCGCAGGGGACGGCGGCGGTGGGAGGGCTTGTATAGTCGGATGGTGGCGAGAGGGTTCGTAGGGATGGCGGTGGTGGGAGGGCAATGACGCGTCAGCGGCGCCGGGACAGTTGCAGGCGACGAGATGGAGATGGGGGTACGCGACCGAGAGGGTGGGATGGGTTAGAACGATCGAGATGGGGGAATGGCTTAGAATTGAGGGGTTGATTTGTTTTGGGAAGAAATTAAAAAGTTAATTTTTAGGGTCTGCACCAAAAAGAGGTCAAAAAGACCTCACGTTGAGTTTTTTTAATGAAACGACTTCGAGAAAACAAACAGCCTGCAAATGATGATATTTGTGCGGTACATAGAGAAGAGACTGTACGGACCTTTTTAAGAAAACAAATATCACATTAATTATCTACATGTCTACTGTAGAGTAAACTTCGAATTCTAGAGTCAGTTACAATTTGCAATGTATTTTAATTTTTACGCTTATATTTATATCTTAAATCATATATTTGTTATGACCATTTTGGGTTTTTAATTTTCAGTTATGAATAATATAATTCCTATAACCAAACAAATAATGTTTTTAAAATTTTAATTTCCTTTTAAATTATATACTGTATTTAATAAGAATCATAATTGTCGCGTTTTTAGCAAGGTAGTATAATATGAGCATATGGGCACATATCTTGATGTCATCGCGGATGTGACACAATGCATGCTCATTGACCAAATCAACGAAATAAGTTATATTATTAATTTAAATAATAATAATAATAATAATAATAATAATAATAATAATAATAATAATAATAATAATAATAATAATAATAATAATAATAATAATAATAATAATAATAATAATAATAATAATTATAATTATAATAATAATAATAATAATCATAATCATAATAATAATAATAATAATAATCATAATAATAATAATAATAATAATAATAATAATAATAATAATAATAATAATAATAATAATAATAATAATAATAATAATAATAATAATAATAATAATAATAATAATAATAATAATAATAATAATAATAATAATAATAATAATATCTAAGCATTTTTGGTTCAGAGTGAGACTTGAAGCCATGACCTCCCTTTTATTTACATGTTATGGGTACCTCACTTTAACCAGTTGGGCTAAGGATCATTGGTGTTTGATTAGTTTCTACTATTCTATAAGTTAACCTTTCAGCAATGATGACTCTTTGATTTGTACTAATTCTTTAGCCTAAGGTTTTGTTTTAGAGGTTAATTATTGGTTAATTCTCGGACTATCATGAGATCAAATGTGTCTTGGATTCAAGGGATTTCAAGGTAGGAGCATACCCGCAACCATGCATGATAGATAGTCTTAACAATATACTAATTATTTCATTAACCCTTTAATAAGTTTTATGTCAGTTATAAAAAAGTGCCAATTGTACTACTAAAAGGTTTTATAAATAAAATTTGATTATAAAAGCGTTTATTATTATATAAAAGTGTCAATTGTGCCACTAAGATGTCACGGTTAAAATAAAAAAAGAAAAATCATTTAAACTACGTACAAAGGATATGAGATCAAGAACAAATCTGACACCTTCGTCTTCATGTTACATGTCCCAACCCCTAAATTGATGTCAATGGGCATAGTTCTAGGAACATGATTTAAGGTTAGTTTGGTTTATGGACCATGATACATCAAGTCATCTTAATTTAATAGGAAAAATTTATGATATGTTTGAATTTTTGGGATGTCGGGTAAAATACCGTTTAATATCAACTTACATATAATATAAATTAAATACAACAGTAAATGTAACAAAAATCAATACAGTATTTGCAGTGAAAAGATCAAGCAGAAGAATACGAGGTTGATTGGAGCATATGTTTGATATAGTTTTCTTAAAACAAATTTCATGTTTATTTTAGGGTAGAATGAGTAAAGCTGAGTAGCTTGAGAATAACACCGAGATTTTATGTATGTTCAAGCGCTCTTCTTTTTCGTCTACATGACATGAACCAAAAGTTTGGTTTTTATAGCCAAAATATTTGAACCGATCAATAGTTCATCACTTAGCTCTAATCTGAACACATATTAAATGAAAACGTAAATCCACAAACTATTAACTATACATTACGTACTAATAGATGGATCAAGTCTGGTACTTGGATAAAATGTTATCGGCTGAAAGCAAGCTTGATTAGGGGTAAGGCAACGTACAGGGCTTAGTACGAAGACTAGGAATGGGATCGATCGGGGAGACTTCTTTGATCTTTTACCTTATTATAGTAATTCAGTGCTAATCGTCTGTTTGAATTCTATCTCTTCCCTCACAAACTATTTGAAGAGATAAATAAATCTTGGTTTTTTTGTATAAAATGTTATAGTTTGAATTTGCCGACCACCGATCGAGTAAAATGGTGTAGTTTTAGTTTTTATTTTATTGTATGTATTAGTGCTTTTAAGGTTCTAGCTACTTATTTTGTAAAGCTAGTGAAAAAACAAATTATATTAATTTTTTTATATAAATATAGACTAGACTTTCAATTTTATTTAAAAAGCACTACCTATACTATGATTAAAATTATAGTAAAATATACACATATGTATTTTGTAATTGTTGGGGATAATTAAAGGTGAGTAGTGGATTACAAAGGAAGACAACAAAAATAAGGAGTGGGGCATGAGAGCCATGGAGCCATTTGGTTGTGGATCCTCCAACAAATACCAACCACGCTTGGAAAGTTAAACACCAATTACATCCTCCACCACCTTCTTAACCTCCCTTTTGTTACTTCATTCCTTTATTTATGCTCTACTTTTAAACTCTCATTCTTCAAATACGAATAGGTTTTCAAGAATCGATTCGAGTTTTTTCAAATTTCAAAGCTTTGATCATACGAACACTTTAGTAAGAAACATGCAAGTTTTATGGTATAGATAGAAAGACAAGAGATGTGTATTCTTTGTTTAGCCGAGTTTATTGAGAATATAGCTTTTAGAGATGAAAATGAGGTTGGTTAGTTGTGTGTATATGTTAGAAACTTCAACAAGTACACCTAAAAAACAGAATATGAAACTAACTTATGGGTAAAGAAATCAATAAGCAACTCGCTATTATACATTCTTTACCCACAACCTCACACAAATGCTATCAAAAGCAATACAAGAAACATAACAATACGACTTTCTCATCTGTCCGAATACTTGAGGATGTTTTATATAAACTTCTTTTGTTTGAATGGTTAGAGACAATTGTATTCCTTCGGCTCCATAAATTGCCACTACCATCTTTTGCTCTCCGTCCTATGATCAAAGGCCAAAAACTAATATATTTGGTTTGAAGGTGTATCATTAATATGCAAATTGTTAACATCTATCTTATATTTTCTCTGATGCATGGCTTCTCTTCTTGAGTTTAAAAAAATTAGATGTCACTACGTATCTTAATTTTCTATATAGTAATTAATAATTGAGTGTCCGTTACATGGTGTGAAATCGTCAATGTTTTACTTTAAAGGCATGTTTGAAAATAGGCGCATTATGTGGACTTATAAGAGATGGTAATTGTCATGTATTAGGTTTTAAAAAGTTACATCTTCCACTATACAATAAAATATTTATTTTTATTTCTATTATATATGTGTAACCGTTTTATTATTTGTGTGTAGTATGTTTTATCAATCGTGCATGTAACCATTAAACCATGTCATTTATCGAGTGTGGGATCAAATCCACTTATACTAGTTTGCACCCATCCATGATTTAGTAGTCTACTGGTATGTTTTTACCCTTTATAAAATTTATGTGGATTCAAATAAATACAAGTGCAAAATATATGGTATTTAGGTGTAAATGATTTTAAAAAAAAACAAGTTTGCGCCCTATACCTTTAAACAAATATTATAGCTTAACATGATATATCTTCGTTCTAATATAAATTTAAATTGCACAAATTGGCTGATTACAATAAGATAAACAACAAACATGTCTCACGACTCGAGTTAATATATTTGATATACGATACCTTTCTAGTTACAGTTGTATGATTGTGTACGTAAATGGTTTAAAAATACCCAACATTTATTTGCATACTAAGATTTTGTAAGATCTATAGTAGGGATGTTCCTAGTAAGAATATAGTTAACTAAATATTTAGAAGCATATAGTGGTTGCACCACCCTCCCTTAGTTCTCAAGGAAACATAATATGCTTCATCATGGTCACTTGGATGTGATTAGATGTGTTTTTTAAGGAACTTCTCATTGTGTTGGAGAGACTAAAGAGATGCTAAAGGAGATAGAGATAATTTGTTTGTTAAAAAGATAAATTAATATTCTTTTAAATATCAACCAACAAACACACGCACATTTGAATGATTTAATATATTAAATGATAACATGAACAAAACATATTAGTCACTAGCCACATTGCATGCCACATGCCACTTCTAAAATGCAACAATTAAATAAGCAAGACTCTAAAATTTAATATGTAAAATGATATTATCAATAAATAGTTATTTAATTATGTTACAATTAAAATTTGCACAATGTATTTTTGAACTACTCGAATTCAGCTAGATAAAAACTTTAACTTTTTAAAGTAAAGGAGTTAAGTTAGAGTTTAGTTAGATTGAGCTAAGCACAACGTATTTGTATCGTATTCATTTCAAATAAAAGAAAGTTTAAAAGGTATAATTTTATGGTAGTTTTTTGTGGATTTTGATTCTTTCACTAGGGGATCGTAACTTGCCTAATTTTATTGTCTTATACTTTTTTCAAAGAATCGTCTTTATCATTTGTTATATACACTTTTAATGACAAACATACCTTTGTAATGAACCAACAATCGCATGCGGACTCAATACTTCACCGTTTGCGAACTTCTTTACGCGAACAATAACATTAATATGGTTAACTAGATAAAAGAAACCCATAATTAAAATTGCGGTTATTCCGATTTGAAATTAGTTATATAACAACATCGATGTTTTTCAATCGGTATTAATTTTGTTTTTCATATTAGCAGCATGTTATAATTAGTCGATGTAACCTATTATACCATAAAAAAACACCATATTTTCAATACAACCCAATTTTTAACAAAGTTTATGTGAAGACGTCAAGTAAAAAAACACAGTCACAAATAATTTTTTAGAAAAAGTTAACGAGCATAGGTTATTAAATTAGTAGAAAAATTAATGGGCTAAACGCGTATATTACTATAGGGGTAAAATTGAAACCTTAAGAATTCAAGGGGATATAGTTAGAATTATAGAAACTGAAGGGCTAACACTAGAAATTAGAAACTTAAGAGCCAAAGTTACAAAGTTGGTCCATCGACCTTGGTATTTGTGTGTTATATAATGGTATGATACTTTTCAAAAACATGATATTTTTTAAATATCAATGTAAGGTATTCATACTTTGATGATCAAAACATGAATAAACTAAAAGTTATTGTAACACCTTTCAGATTGAAATAATTTGGGAGTTTCATCCAAACATTAAATCAGATAAAACTAAGATTACTCTCAAAGACAAGTTATATATGTGTGTGTGAATTTCAAACTAGAAGAACAACTTTAGTGGTTTGACCTCAGCCATGAGCTCTACCCCTTGAACCTTGCCAGTGGGTACTTCCACTTGAACCTCATTTTCTTGAACCGCTTTTGCCTTGCTTGAAACCTCCATTACTTAGGGGTTTCACCCCTAAGGACAAATGAGATTCTAATACCCAAAATTATAATAAATTATAATATAGTTAATCTCGGTTTTAGTCCTGGGTTTTGCGAATTGTCTCTATTTGAGTACCAATGTTTAATTTGTCTCCATTATTGGCATGAGTTTTGCAAGTCGTTTCTATTTTCGTTCTTTTGACTAACAGAGTTAACATTTTTCTGTTAAGTGGTTGTTAAATGACTAAAATACCCCTCATTCAAAATTAAAAGCTTATCAAAACTAAATAACCCCACCATCCTCTTCGTTACCACCAAGCACCCCAACAACCTTCCTTTGGCGCCTCCTTCCTCATGTGCCTTCCCCCTCCGGCGCCTTCCTCCTACGGCACCACCCTACCACCTACCACCATCGTCTAACCACTACAATCCCCCATACCGATAAGATCTAGGCTCTCAGGCTTCATCGATGGAAATTTCCGCCAACCACCTTCACCATACTACCAGCATCACCACCGCCACCGACCCCAAATCTGACCAACTTATCATCATGTCCACCTCCGGTACGCCTAATTTGTTTCAAAAGTTTGGTGATTTGTATTTAGAAATTAGGGATTTATTGAGTATTTAAAGTTTGTTGGTGTTGAATACTTGAAGGGAGATGATTTGGGGGTTTTGTGATGGGTGTGTAGAAGGAGAGAATGGTGGAAGATGATATGTATGTGTTGTTGTTATATGGGAGTGTTTTGTATTCTCCGTTGCCCAAGGGTTACCTCACAAGCTTCCGAAGTGTTCTGATTGTGCCCCTCTGTTTATGAAGGTGCTTGCTGATTTGATTGTTTGATTTGTTGATGATTGTTTCTGGATTTGCTGTCGAGTTTTACTATTGTTGAGGGAGGGTAACAGGTGTTTTCATATATTGCAGGCTTATAATATGCGTAATGCTGGTGTGGTCATTCATAGTCATGGCGGTGGAGAGAGAGGGGGGGGAGTAGAGAGAGACTAGGGTAAGAAGTGCGATTTTTAAAATCATTTAAGCCCTAGGGGCGTTTTGGTCTTAAAAAATCTAACAGAAAATGTTAACCCCGTTAGTCAAAAGGACAATAATAAAAACGACTTGTAAAACTCAAGCCAATAATGGAGACAAATTAAACTTTGGTACTCAAACGAAGACAATTCACAAAACCAAGGGACTAAAACCGAGATTAACTCATTATAATATTATGCATTCTGCACTTCTTGACTTATTTTATAAATATGATGATATTTTATTCATCTAGTAATGCAAGTTTATTTCTTTAATGCCCAAAAAGATGACAACTCCCTCAAGAAGGAATACCCACGTGCAGAAGAAATGATCATCCATATTGGTAATCCAATTTGCATCTGAATAATCTCCAACAATGGAAGTAAAATCCAGTATAAGTTAAACCATAATCCAAGGTTCCTTTTAAGGAATATACATCAAATGTTGCATCTAACTTATAATTGTGTGTCAAAGTTGCTCAGAACTGAGACATAAAACGAATCATGTGATTATAATTATGATTCCATTTGTTACAATTGCCTTTAAACCTCTTTTTGTTCAATGAACACATACCTTTGAAAATGCACATATCACGTTCTAGATCTTTCATGCACATGTTAACCTACATGTGTCTCTATACACACATACACATAATGGAACAACTAAGAGTATTCATATCAGCTTCCCTATATCTTCTCTTGTCGCTAAATATGTGGAACATATGAAAAATCATGCAAATTTACTCCCACGTCTCATCATCACCTCCATCCCCTGTATTTCTAGGGAAAACTATAACAATCCACCATATTTGATGGATTACTATTCATTCACATACCTATTTTTTAATATTATTTGTTAGTGGTTGTAAGTGAAATTAAAGAAAATATACTATACAAAAAAAAGAAAAAAGTATTATCTAATTAAAGAGTTAAATACCTTATTTGTCCAGCTCATATTGCATTTTTTGTCCCAACTTTTAAGAAATTACATCCTTGATACCAACTCTTTGCCAAACCGTCACACACTCACACTATTAAGTGATTGTGAAAATACTATTTTACCCCAGAACTAAAAGACAAAACTAATAAACGTGTAATGTGTGTGAATATATATACATATATAGAGAGAGAAAGCTTACGGTACAAAGTGATGTTTTTGTATAAAGTTATCACGCAAGAATAAATGTTACGGGCGGAATTAAAACACAAGTGAAAGAATCAATCATGCATAGATGAAATTATCACGCAATGCAACAAAGTATACTTGTGTAACAATTCCATCTATGTGTGATAATACAAGTGTAACTTGACTTGCATAGTTATTACTTGTTCTTGCGTGATAACCCCCACCCCCCAAACTTCGTACGCTTTGCACAAAGAAGGCACTTTGTGTGTGTGTGTGTGTATAAAATACACAGACACAATTCTCACCATTATTGGAGACACAAATCTCTTCATCGTGTCACAGTCAAGAGCGCCATCCCTGACCACCATCTGCTTTCTATTAACTTCATCCACAATCGAATTCCATGATTCTGGTTCTTCATCTTCACTCTCCTAATCGAAAACCAACTCCTCGAGGAAAACTTGCCGCACCCCTGCCTCCGACGACGCCACCACATGCGGCATCTCCATTGTCAACACCTTAACCACCACAAACCACCACCCAATTCAATTGACCTCTACCATCCAACTCGCAACCCCTCCTACCACAAACATCAACATCAAGACACTATCATCGTCATCTTCTCCACCACATTATTCCCTCTAGCAGCCCCTTCCCTCCAGTACCACCACAGTCGCCACTCTAACCACCATCTCCAATCTAGCATCGTCCACCCAGATCTATACCCCAACCCTATCCCTAATGATGTGGTGGTAATAGATTCCAGTGAGATAGTGATGCAGATCGATAGGGGCAATGATGACTTCTTGTGGATGAAGGTGGGGTAGGATAGGGTGGTTGCGGGAAAATATGGGTCAGCAACAATGGTTCAGGTAGGGTGATGGTGGCAGTGGTTTGCGGTGGCCGTGGTGACGACTGATGGTGGTCGATGGCGATCATACGTGAGTTGCAAGTTGTGGAACGAGGGGAAGAAAGAGACGTGGGAGTGTGGTTCCTATGTGGCCATATATTATTGTTGTTGTTTTATTATTATTATTATTATTATTATTATTATTATTATTATTATTATTATTATTATTATTATTATTATTATTATTATTATTATTATTATTATTATTATTATTATTATTATTACTATAATAATTATTATTATTATAAATATTAACTGGGGTAGAATGGTCATTTCAAAAATATTAACTCTAAAAAGTAACGGACATTCACTCTAGTGACCAATAGTTGACGGTGTGGTAAACAATTGGTATCAAATATATAATTTCTCTAAAGTTATGACCAATACTATAATATGAGCATACCACATTGACCAATCATATAACTAACTCCTAAATACAATTAGGATAGATATAAATAATGAAATGCGAAAGGTTTTTGAAGAATGAGGCTTAAATTTAGAAAATAATGATTTGAAGTTTAACTATAAAGATGTAGATAATCAACCTACTCTCTATGCTCTAACTCACACACCCTTTTATGCTTTCCTTAATCTATATTTTCCGTCCGCTATGAGGTTTAATTGCTTAACCATAAGGAACTTTTCTAACACACGTTAATACTAAATATCCACATGCACTTGGTACTCGTCCATATATGTGTGTGAATATTTTTCTCAACAAACGGGGACCATTATCATTATGAAATTGCCTTATGATCGTTAAAGGGGTCGAAAGTTTGTCTTCTAAAATATTTAATTCAACAAATGACTTCCGTCTAAAATATCAAAGGTGTAATTATTAATAATTATTTGTTCAAAAGCCTGAATTGAGTGCTTCCATAATCTTTCTAATTTACATAAACATAAATGCGAAAAAGGAACAAAAGAGGAAGAAGAAGAAATTATGGGAGACATCATTAGTTGTATACACGAGTGATTTATGATCATTTCTATCAATTAATTTGGCCTGAAATAAATAGTTTTTTCTTTCTTTCGGTATAAGAGTCACTTAGATTAACTCGTCAAATATTCAAATCGAGTCGAGATCGGACGTGCACCATGAGTTCCAACCTAATATATATATCTCATTTAATTACGAACCCAAGCCCTCGAGTTTTATATATTAAGTTTGATTAAGTCTAAACGAACCTATTATTAATATAAGCAGATGTATATCCGAATTAATAATATTGAAATTCAACTACAAAATAGATAATATTATATATTAACTGAAAAATAGATACATGTATAAACAAAAAAGAGTCCAATAATAATTATAAAAAATAAGCAAATCCAAAATGAGCTTGAACTTTTAGTCTTACTCACGAGAGAAACTTAATCTTTAGACTTAGAAATCCAACGAAGAGACCTCAAACTTAGCTTAGCTCTTGACTTAATTGCAACCTGAGAATTGATTTTGGTTTTTAAAGCAGTTTAAATGGTTAAGTTTCTAATGTAAAAACTTTAAACCATGTGATTGATTTTAAAAACGTTTTGACCGTGCGCACTCACACCCTTAACTCCATCAAAATTTCATATATTTGGTGGCGTGGTATAAAATATTAAAACCAAATCATTTTATTTTAATAAAAAATAACTATTGTGTCATGTGTTTTTTTACCAAGATGTTCTGATGCTCATATAGAATTTATACAAGTGGTAGCATCATAATCAGTCTCAGCATTCAAATACATGGGTAAAACGTATCAAATTTGTCCATCAAAATCCGATTTTCAATTTAAAATCTTCAAATTTTGAATTCGTAACATATAATTTAATGCAAATTTAATTTGTGAAATTATTTTTCTTTCATATTCTAATCAAAATCCAATCGCTAGATAGTTTACATTTTTAAAATTAATCAAAATTTGTATACGATTAATTTATCAAAACCGTGAAGGATCAAAAAAGGAGATTCATCAAATCTTAGCCGGTTCATTTCTCTTTGTCATATAAATATATGTAAAATGTAATCATATATTTTGTTTTTTTATTTTCAAAAAACTTGTAATCCAAGTAATGTATTAAAACCAAAACAAGATCAAATATTATATATTAGTCAATGTAAACGTTTTTTTTTCTTTTTCTGGTGTTTGATTCGCTTCGTACGTTTATATTATGTAAATATTAATGTCAGAGATTTTTTCTTTTTCTAATTTTTGATTGTTAGTATTATAATCAGAAAAAATTTAAATAGAAAAGCTTTTAAAAACTAAAAAGTGTAATAAATAATCTTAGTCATCCATCTCTTTAATTAATGGTTAAAATCAAATTGTAGGAAAAAAAATTTTAGAGCGATATTTAATAATAGTCATTTTCGTTGACTTTTTATAAGTTTTCTTATTAATTTAAACGTTTATAACTTTATGTACGACATTATTTTTGTAAAAATTACACCATTAAAACGAGAGTTTTTTTATAATGAGTACAATATTTTAATATAAAAAGATTTAAAAAATCGTTTTTAAGCTCATATTTCGTCCTTGTGTTTTTAGTGCAGTTCATTGTATCTTTTTCTGAATACTATTGTATTTTTCTATAATGATAAATTTAAAATATAATGGTGGAATAACATTGTTGTGTATCTCTAATACGTAAAATACAATAATAAATACAACTAATAATCTAGTATATTAAAAACAATAACAAAATAACACAATGTCTTGTTGTGTGTTTTGATCGTCATTGTGTTATCTTGAACACTATGAGTTTTGAACAATATATTGGTGAAATAATATCATTATGTATTTTTATTGTAATTAACAATGATAAATAACAAGTTTATATAATCTTTAAAAATTAATGACAAAAATAACATATTGTATTACCTTCAACATCATGAGTTTCAAAAATAAATTGTTGAAAGTACCTATATCATTGTGTATTTCTAATTGTAAAACACAATGATAGATAATAAGTTTATATAATCTATAAAAACAATGATAAAAATAATACAAAATGATCTAAAACGTAAAACATAATGATTTAAAATATATGACACAATAAGCTGACGAATATAACACAATAAACAAAATGTCTTCCTTTTTAAAACAATAAAAGAACACGTGTCAACCCACAATCCTTCTTGGACATTTTAGATTAAACACCTGTTTTACTATAACCCTTCCCTTGTAACTAAGTTAAAACTGTTTTGTTTTTCTCATTAAACTTTTGAAATATGGTGTGTTATTAAATTTCGAGTATTACTTACTTTTATTCATATATTCATGTAAATTTTAATTCAATACAGTTGGGCGTAATAATAGAAATGTTACAATCTACAAGCCGTAAAGTTGCTTCAAGGTGTGCTTTTTTAATTACTTTCTTTGTTTACCTCTAGCCATTTTCAAAACATAATGTGTTATAAAATTTTGAATTTGATTTTGCACTTTGCTTATCTTTTCAGCAATTCTAAGAGACGTTTTTTTCAAAACCGAGTTGGAATAGTAATGTGCACTGTGCTTATTTTATATACATTTCGATGTAAATTTTTAAAACTAAAAATCAATTTTAATGTATGAATCACCAAAATTCATTCTTATAAAATTTCCTCTGCCACAACACGCGGGTTCTCTACTAGCTAATTATCCATAACAATAATTTGATTATCCGGTTCGTATTTATGTTCATAATCTTTATCCTGTATTTTTAGAATATAAAAAAACTGATGGAAGCACAAAAGAAAATAAAGAATGAGAATTAAATCATGGAATTCCGACAACAAAATCTACAAGTACGGTGAACGAGGAGATGACTTTCTTATAATAAGGATTATAAAATATATTTTAAAAAGTGAATAAATTAATTATTTAATCCTTTTACACTGCCTGCCGTCTCTTTAGCGGAAATTGTCGCTACTCTCGTCCCACCCATCTTTCTCTAACTTGCTTCGTTTTTATACAACAAAAATGCAACAATAATATTATATATTTTTCCTCATATTAAAATGTAACTAGTGGAATTTCTGGCGTGATGGGAATTTTAAAAAATAAATAAGAAAAAGTAAACAGCTTCAAATTCAATTTAGGAGTTGTGTAACTGTGTAAGCATAAATACAAATTACTTTTTGTGAAAATGAATATTATGGAACTTACTATGTTCTGAAAATGAATATTAAGCAACAATGAGTTGTTATGAAAATAAGTGTTAAGAATCATCAAATTGAGCTAATATATTATATCTAAACTGGTTTTTTTCTAAAAAAATATATTAAAATGTAGCTAAAAATATAAACATCTTTATTTTAAAAATTAAGAAAATGTAATATTTAAAAGTTATAAAATAATTACAAAATTTGTCTAAATTTAATTATAAGCGTTATATATATAATAAAAAAGCACTGTGGCAAGAGGTGATCAGTGGTGGTACTAGTCACTATGATTGATTTTAATATGTATAATAATAACAATTTTTAAACTAAACTAATAGCTTTATGTTTATTAAAATACCCTATCTTTTTTGTTAAAGTTTATTTATTGCTTAAATGTAATGAATTTTGTTTGTTACACTAGCTTCCTTATTTTGTTCACGCTAGTTTGGATTTAGTATAGAATAGATATGTTTTTAGATATTGTATGTCATGGCATATATTTTGAATTAATAGAGTTTTAAAAAAGAATAAAATATAAAAGCTAACGTAACAAAGATATATACTTTGAACAGGGATATGTTTTATAATAGCTATGTTTCTAGATCTTGTATGCATACAATGTATTATCATATATTCTGAGTTAAATTACAAAATCTGAGGTCACCTAATAACTAATTTGTGTAAATCGGATTCGGTGGAACCAAATATTCATTCGGACGTTATGTGGATCTCATTATTAACTTAAATAATGTTGTTGATTTTAGTAATCATATTTTTTTGACGGTTGGATTCACTTAAAACGAATTTAAAGAGTAATTAGCTTAAAAATCAAAGCAAGTTAATTTTGAAGGGTCCAGTGAATACTTGTTTAATACTAATTTGATAGTTTGCGCCGAGAAATCCCAAGGGTTTAAAGAGACAACACCCTTTTGACGGGGATCAAGGAGCAACCCCCCTAGCCGAGGTCTCTCAAGCGGTGCCTATAAAAATTTGAATAGGAACTAATCATAGATAGAAACTTATAAAATTGCATTTGATATGATTAGTTTCTTAATCTATGAGTAGGAACTAATCATAGATAGAAACTTATTAATAAGCAATAACTACATGATCATGAGTAACTATGTTATCAAGAGTACTATATGTTAACAATACTAATGATAATAATCTTGGTTATTCAAAAACTTTAACAATATAGTATGAGAGAGGCAAATATACATGTTTTAGTTATATGTTGGTGGCTTAGTTATTTTGAAAAACTTAAAATGTTCTATATCTCAAATGCTAGTAAAGACCTATATACCTTGTGTTGTTACAAGTGTAATAAAAACTATATGAAACTTGTTTTGTCTATTAAGTCATTAGATAACTGTTAAGAGTCGTGAGCCGGTTGACTTGAAACCAGGGCCGGCCCAATAGGCTTAGTGGGTAAAGCTAGGGCTTTGGGCCCCCAAAATCTTAGGGCCTCATTTTTTTAAAAACAAATCTGATATATTAGGTTTTTTTTGGAATGTTGGGCTAGTCCATACTGAATAAGGGGAAGGAGATGGGCTTGGGCAGGACTTTTTGTGGGGAAGTGGAGGCGGTAAATCGTATTCACGAAATGGCGGTAATGAAAATTGGAATTTGACTTGGGTAGTGGCACATGATTATGATGGCGACCTTGATTATTGATAACCGAAACGATGATCGATATCAGTCAATCATGGGGAGTTCGGGAGAGCAAACAACACGGAACAACCTCTAGCGGTCGGCGTCGGAGTTAGGAGAGGCTGCCCGAGGTGGCCTTTCTTTCCCTATGTGATTCGAACGGTTAATCGGCGTCACTATTGAGTGATGATTAACGGTTAACTCCGGGGGCAAAAGACTAAAAATTTCTGATTGGAACAAGTGGACAGCTTACATGTAATTTCTGATAACCCTATTCCCTCACTCTTTTGATTCATTAAACTTTCTTTAAGTTAAATTTTGAGTAGTTTGATTACAAATTTTTGATTCAAAGCAACCCGTTTAATTGCTTTTGAAGTCCAGACTTGTTGAATTGTTATGTTGTCAACTTAGAGGCTGATTTGAAGCAGGTATTGCAAGTTTGATGTATTGAGTATTGAAGCTTTTAATGGTTGTTTGTCAAAACTTAGAGTCTAATAATGTGTCTCCCATGGCTATTGGTTTTATATTGAAACTTCTATGTTCTCTACCGACTTTCTAACCAAGTATTGCTCTAATACTCTTCTAATGCGTTTTATTTTAGTATAAACTTCTCTACGGCTTTATAGTTTATGGTTTCAGACATTCCGTTTTGAGTTTCACTTACGGTATCAACTTGCCGGTTTGATTATAGGCTTATTTACGTGTCAAACTGTTCAAGGGGGATTATAAATTCATAACTATTATTCAGTTGTGCTAGCCTAATTATACAGCTAATATCAATGATTGTTTCCTTATTTTTATATCAAATCCTAGCTAAATTTCTTATGATTAGTTATTTGGTCATATGACTAGTTATTTCCTTATGTTCAATTACTTGTAATTGTCAATACATAATTGTTTGATATTTGATTTAGTTTACGTTTGTTTTTTAACCTGCTTTATGATTTAATACTTTGTTTCTAACCTGCACTTATTATAACTCTCTATAGATATTAGTTAAGTTTTTCTAACATTTATGTTTTTCTTCTGTACACGTAGCATCTAAATGGACATGACCCGTGAAGTCCCTTGCTTTATAATCATAAAGTAAGTTACTTTCTACTGCTTTATACTTTATAATCAGCCTACAATCTCTCCTTAGATTGTAAACGACTAAATGTATACGTTATAATTTAATGTAGATAGAGGCAAATTGATTCATTTATCTAATCTTAGGAATTTATGGATCACATTTAAGGATAAAAAACAAATACACACAAAAAGGCCTCAATTTTAGTATCCGCTTTAGGCCCCCATAAAGCTTGAGCCGGCCCTGCTTGAAACCGTGCGAATGGTTGTTGTGAATCCCTATTCGTATAAACTACTTCATTTAGGGGGCAAGTTTAGATCGCTTGCCAATGAAAGAAATGTTATGTTACCGAGCGTGTCGGCCTTTGGTTTGGACTGTTCATTATGCTTTAGGTAAGCAGAATCTGTCAACCATTTACTACTTAAGTGTCCCTTTGCATCTTGGGTATGGTCTCAAATCTTGGATTGAAGCTGTTCATCGTCAGTTTCAAATGCTTCTATCAGATATCTTCTAAGTTCCCGTTCAACATGACGTGTTCTAGCATGAAGAAAAAGGCATTATATACCTTTTTTTTCATTTACAATATTATAGGCATTAGTTGACTAATCGGTTAGTTTGTTAGTTATCGTCACTAGTGATGTTGTTATTTTCACTTCTTTATTCATTAGAAAAGCAATGTCACGGGGCTTAATAGTTAATACACCACATAGATGCCACTTCGCTAGTGGCACCACATAAGACACTTTAACTCATATGACGCCACTTAATTGAGCCTTAATTAGCAAGCCCTAACTAATAAAAATCATTTATTGTAGCTAAGGTTATATAGTATAATAGAGCGTATAATATTAAAAAATACATATATATATATTTTAACGGCAATAAAAAGTATAATTATCGATTCAAGATAGATATATAATCATAATTATTACTTTATGATATCATTAATTACAATCAGTAAATTTGATTATCATTAACATAATACTTTTATCGTGTCTTGTTAATAAACATCTTGAACGTAAAAAAATATATAAAATTGTACATCAGATTAGATAGAATAGTGTTAAAATGAGATAATTTGTCCACTTTTTTGTGTATATGATATTTTTACCATAGGAAAAAACTTAATAGAATAGTAAGCATGTTTTAAAAAATTATGAATGACATGGATGAAAACAAAAAAAATAAAAGAATAATTTAATTAGAAAAATCTTGAAACTTGATCACTATTTTATATAAAGTTGTCCATTTAATATACTATATGTTATGAATATAATAATGTATATATAAAACAAGGGTAAAGTTATTAAGTATTTTGCTTTTGACTTGCTATGAACTAATTAATCATTTGTTAAGACATTTGTAATGAAAAATAATGATAAAAAATGGGTGGTAATAATAGCAAAAGTAGAATATAGAATAATGGAAGCATGCCCGAAGAATATGGCAGAAAATGATGAGCGTGAAAAGAGAATCGTTTACTTGCGGTGTACACGCATGCATTTGTGCACGCTTTTTACTCCCCAAAATCAACTTATCTTATAATCGATCTCTTTATCTTTTCACCTTAAATTATATATATTTCTAATTATATTTTATTGTTCTGCGGTTACCACCATGAACACAGGTGTAACCCGTATAATTTCTTTAATTCCTTATTTTACAATATGCGTGATTCATAAACGGTTAAAACTGATTATCTCCAAACCAAAGCAAGTTTTAGAATGTATGTTGTTTGGTTCACGGTTTGATTTTTATGGTTTTATGGTCCAACCGCCGGTTTGGAGCTTGAAAACGATTGTTTAAACTGAACAATCGTTTAGCCGTTACTATTTTTTTTAATTAAAGAAAACATTTATGCATATGTATTATATGCTTAGTCGCTTTTATCATTTAGTAGACTATGATACAAACTAATGCTTTGCAAAAAATGGTTCAAGCTACTAAATCAAGCAAGTCAGGAAGACCAAAGCAACTTATTTGGTTTAGTTTCTTGTTTTTCGAAATTGCAGTTTACACTTCGATTATAGAATTTTCATCAAACCGACTGAATCAAAGCTTCTCGAATTTATAACAATCACTTCGTTTTTTTACTTCGTCTATAGTAAGAATAATTTATCTAATGGTAAACTAGAAAATGATTATTTCACTATTAACTAAGACAATCTTCTTTCTAATCGTTTATTTTTCTCAAATGATATACGATTCATAATATTTCCAAGCCACGACAATCGTCATCGTTGAGATGTATAACTAGGCATACTCTTGCACATGAACTATTTGACTATTATAAATTTTATAGTTAGAGTCTTCAAACTTTTATTAATCTTTTACATGACCAACGTTTGAAAGTAGTCTTTCAAATAGGCACATATTTATATGATGTAAGAATGTTACTACAATATGAAATAATATATGGATTCAAAAAAGTTTTTTTATAATAAACTATTAATATTTTTAGAAAACAAGCAAACCTTACAAAATAAAATTATTTGATTACCATACTTCTTTAACCAATCCTTGGGCCGGACTTCAAAGCAATAATGAGCGGCCCAATGTAAGTCATCGTCCAAACGCCAAACCATGGACTTGGGCCCATCTTTTCAATGCAAGTCTTCCAGCCTGCAAATAGCCTGTTTAATTTATAATAAAGTAATAAGATTGTAGGTTTTTCCTATTTTAATAATTTTTAACTCTTTAATGGAAAAATCATTAAAAATACTTGTAAGGATGTAATTTGTGCATTCGGAAAATAATTTATATAGGGCTACAAAGAGCTTAGTTGAGTTGAGATTAATGATTTTGAGTTAAACAAGTGGCTGACTCGATAACTTGATAACCAAACTCGGCTAAAAGATAAATGTTTTCAAGCTTTGATGAACATCAACACTTTGTGGATTTGAAACACATTTCGCTATCATGTATTTTTATTTTGAGGTTTTAAATATTTTGGCTTATCTATTGAAAATTATAGGGTTAGATTAATGGATTTGACTATTTGAGTTCTAACTTCTAAGTAGTAAAACATGTCACAACCGAATTATAGGTATTTGTGCTTTCATGTTCATGTATAAGTTTTTGGGCTTTTATTAAACCTGAGAAACAATATTTCTTGGGCAAAATTGGGCCATGTATTTCTTGGGCTGTGGGCTGTGGCTAAATGCTAATGGCTATGTTTACATATGAAATAAATACTTTCTTCTTGTCATGCCAATGGCCCAATAGTGACATTTCAAATGTAGTGGTAGATATGAACTAGTTTATATACAGATTAAACATGGATGTATGCAATATATATTTAAGTGAGTTACAAGTCACAAACTATTTGAATATTCCATGTCAAACTTACGTATATTGCTAAAAAACACGAGTACTTGAATGGACGTAATGCTTAAACATGGATGTATGCAATATATAGTGGGGCCTAGGCCCTCACTCAACTAGATATGAACTAGTTTATATATTAAGGCACCCAAAAATTTTCTTTTAAGGCACTTAAGGTCTCAGAGCCTAATTTCAAGTTTGAGACTGATTATTAAACTTTGATTTTTCTTATGTTTAAATCTTTATGATTTTACTTTGCTTTTTATATAAAAGTGCTTGTATATGCATTATTAAACTTTAATATTTTCTAATGGTTGAATGTTCAAATCATGTTAGTATGTTTACTATTTATGCGAAATATCGTTTATAGGATTTTAATCGCAATTTCAATCAGTTGTTTCAGGCTATTGGTTTATTTTTATTTATTTGTATTTGTTTAGATTGTATTTGACACGTATTTAGTAATTAGTAGTTGTTTATTGTCGGTGATTACAAAAACAAGATGTGCACGAGCCCATTTGTATCAACTTGGTCGAGACTTATGATGTTATATACTTTGACATCTCAAAATGATGTGTGATTACTGGTTAGTATATTGTTGTTGTTGGTTGCCTATGATGTTATCGAAATGTGGCGTCATAATCCGTTAAATTTTATATGAATTAACGTAAATTTTTTAACCCGACCCATTTCAACAGTTTGATCACGTGAGTCGTTCTAAAAAAATACACATTTGGCCCCCACTGAGGAAAATTTTTGGATCCGTCACTATACTTATATGATAAATTCATGTATGTATAAATTCTTTTGGCTCTATAGCTCTATCTACATTTTTATAAATTCTTTTTATGATAAACAGACACTCTATCATAATATTCAAAATCATTTTACTAAAAAAATAATAATTATTATTATTATTCGTGTAAAACGAAAGCATCTATAGCGAGAAGATGTGTGTTTCTTTATGTTAGAACTTAAAATTTTTTCATCCCGAATCCGTGAATAAATTTAAACGAGTTTCCATTCATAGAAACATTCAATTTTTTGCAGATTCTCGAAAGATTTCTTTCATCTGCATTTATCATATCCTTCCTATTTTGTCTTTTATAACGGGGAAATAATAAATAATGCATAGAAATTCTGATGAATAGATCACGAAATCAATAATGGTAGCAATTTCTTGGAAGAATTTATTAATTCATCAAACTTATAAATTTCATTCTAATTTTACAATCTGAATAGGTTTACGAAGTTGTGAACTTTTAATTTATAACTTTTTATATAACATGTAAAATAATTAGTTTATAATTAAACTTTTTTTCCTCTTCACGCTTCAAAACATGAAAATCACATTTGATTAAGATTCATGATGAGTTTTCGGTAGATTTTTGTCGATTTTCTCTATTAATAACTCAAGATTTTCAAAAACGTTTTCGTTGTCACGCGATATATCATTTTGTTTTCTATGTCTTTCTTTATATTTATGTTAGTTAATTTAGATTAATGAATTAACGGGAAATAAAATTCATAGAAAAGAGGACCGAATGGGTATCGAAAAGATGTTGGTGGGAATATAGGTGGAGCTTCATTAGGGCCGAGATCACTCTCTTTTTTTATCATCAATAGTCTTAATTTTTTGTTCGTACTTTATTTTTTATATAATATATTGAGTTCCCCTTTCCTCTAAAAAATTATTTTCGCTACCGCTCTCGCTATAAACTAGTTTAAATTCCATCACTGTATGAGACACCCAGCTCTTGTCAGAACACCATTATTCTTTGAAGAATTTACCTGCTCACTTGTGTATATCACTTGCCATTTTTTTTTGTATCTTAGTTAGTTATTTTTTTAATCTATATATTAATGTAATCTAAATGTTTAAATCATCTTACTTTTATTGTTGATAAACAAATGTTTGTAGTTTATTTTAAAGAGGTTACTCTTTTACATGCTTGTGAATTTTTTTTCTTATTATTTTTTTTTGTAGAGGAAGTCATTTCGGACTACAAGGAGGTTAAACTTTTTATTTAAAAATTTTATTTTATCATGTATCTTTTTAGAATTAGCTAGTGAAAGTCTATTTTAATTATGTATTTAATTTCATTTAATTATAAAGTATGAAATATAAATATAAATATTAAAAATAATTTAATTTGGTAAAAGTGGATAAACCGAAGAAAAACCAAGACACACCCTCCAAAACAAAGAAAATCCGAGTAGCATGCAAAACCTTATGTGTCGCTAATATATTTACCGATAAAAATCTGAGAAAAACAAGACGGCTCCTTCTACACTTTATTGTCCGCGTTGAACTAGAAAATGGTCATAATGCTACAATAGAAATCTTTGTACTATCTAGAATTCTTTTAGAATTAGTTAATACTAGTATTAAGCCCATTGCGTTGTCGCGGGGGCGTAAAACCATGCCAAGTAGCATCAAGAACACACTATCTTTAGCGACCACCAACCGAAACATAGAACAAATGACACATCACCGTTAGGCGAAACGTAAAATATATAAAACAATAACTAAGTTGATCTTAGGCCAGCGCGTTGCGACGATACCGTTAAACGGGAAAAAATAAGCGTAAAAACGTTGAACTACATACGCACACTGCGGTGTGTTAACTTGCAAGAAACGTAAAAGGAAAACTTTTAACTTATAAAAAATATAGAGACCAAATTTGAAAGTAAAACAATATTTGGATTAAACTGTAAAAAATGTAAAAGTGTTTGGTTAAAATAAAAAAATTAAAGATTACAAAAAATTGAATACAACCCTTAAAACATATTGTACAACATATAATACATAAAAAAGTTAATAATTAGTATATATATAATTATCCATTTATCCTTTTTGTTCCAATGACAATGTTTGTTAGATTAAAAGTTCATAGATTCATTGTTATAAACTTTTGCCTCTTGTGTTTGATTTCAAATTTAAAGAAACTTTCTCAGTCTACTTTTTATAAAAGGATGAACATTTGAATGTGAAAATATTTAAATATGTAACGTGCGTAGTTGGTAAAACAAAATAAAATTCAAGTCAAGTTATAAGACTGTAAATAAAGATAACCTTTTTACAAGCATTTTAATATGTTTTGATTTTTATAAACTTTCTTATAATTTGTTCATCTTTACAAAAACAAATATCAACCCTTCAATCTTTATAACAATATGATTTTTATAAACAACTTTTGTAAATTTAGTTATGCACTTTCTTATATGTTTTTAACTTTTTAAATTATTATATAGTCAATTAGCACCACTTACAAGAAATCCTTACATTTCATTTGCATCCCTCCTTTTATGTTTTTATTTTTGATATTTGTAATACTGTATTCATTTCGTACCTCTCACATCTAATTAGTCTTGGCCTTCATTTTTGATTCTTCGTTTTCAGCTACGATCTCGTCTTAGACCTTGGTTCGTATTTGTTATTATCTAAGGTCCTTCGTATCTACTCTGGATCTTTTCTTCTAGCGTTTTTTATGTACGTACATATTCTAAGACATTCATAATTTTCCTTCTACTGTTGTGAACATATAGGCATTATGTACGAACTAACACAAGATCATTTTCTTACCAGAATATTCTTGATTTTGTTTGGTAAATATTTACATATCATTTTCTGGAAGTGAGTTTTCTTTCATCATATTGTTTCAAGATAATTTTTTTAAAAAAAGTGTTTTTATAACATAATTTCGTAGAGCACCTCCATCACGTTTTAGCCCATGGGGCATTAGGCATTCTTGAACGTTTTTGAGTGCCCCGTTTCTATACAAGGATGTGAGAAGGGAAGCGGAAGGAGTAGGGGCGAAGTTTTATGGGGGCCGGGGGGGGGGGGGGGGCGCCCCCCCTCTTTTTTTCGTCAGTAGTGTAAATTTTCGACTCGATAGTGTAAATTTCGGTCTGCTAGTGGAAAATTTTTAATAAATATAGAGTCCGCCCCCCTTAAAATAGTTTACTTTCGCCCCTGCCCCCCTTAGGTTTTGGTTCAAGCTCCGCCACTGGAAAGAAGGACGTTTTTAGTTGACGTTTTTAACTATGAGAGGGGCAATCTGGACAAGTAATTACATGACATCCATGGGAGATGCTTTTGCGAAAATATATCAAGAAATTAGAAACCTTCGTATTTACATTTAAACCCCTTATAAAAATATTAACAACATTTCAGTCCCCAACTTAATAAAATGGAAAACATGTCTCTAGAAAGGCCGAACCTCTAAAATTAAAATTTGGTTATGGATTCTTGCTCTTTTTGCCTCTTTTAATTTTGAATATCCATAACATACAAAATAAAAAACTGAATTAATTAAATAATAATTTAGAAACAAGTCAAACACATTATTTCCATCAAATTTAAAACAATCTAAGTCTCAAAATGAGAGGGTGTTCTATTGCTAAGTCTCCTCCTCTTACTAGTAGTTGACTCAACTCCTGAATCTTCACTATGATTATAACTCAAGCATGCTGCTTCAAGCACACCAATGGGACTTTGTGGCACTGTACCACTCTTTATGCTTTTGGTACAACCACTACTCAACTCATTCACTAGCTCCACACATTTTAGAATCCTCTCCTGCAAAAACCCATATCAAAAAGACAAGAAATTAGATTAGTATTTACTCGAAATCAACAATCTTGAAAGCTACATGCTTTTTCAAAGTTATAAACCAAATCTTTCATCAATAAAGTACAAATTATTATAGCAATTACAGTTTGAAATAAACAATTTCAACAGCTTAGTCAAGGTAACTTATTTTGTTCACAAATCGGATAACCAGTTTGGATAAGCGATCCCAAACAGCCTCATTACAACATATTGTTGGATTAACACGTAATAAGCAGATAAACAGTCTTAATAATCAATCAAAAACACCCCTAATTTAATATTGTTGTTGTATGCAACTCTAAAAAAGTTAGTTGCAATAGTCGTGTAATAGCATGATTGTAAATTATAACTCGAAATAAAAGGTTTGGCTTCTTTTTGATCGTCATGATAACTAATCAAGCTAAAATACAACTAAGCTTGCATAACATACAAAAGTATCTAGACATCATATGATCATTACCTTTTGTACATGTTTAAGGAGGGCTGCCATTTGTGATTTTCCAACCACAGAAATTGCCACTCCTGCTGCTATCTCAGAAGGTCTAAACTCCAAGAAGTCAATACCTGCATTGAGAAATGACCATTTTATCCTTCTGTATCATCAACAATGTATTAGACTAAATGTGACTATTACTAACCGTTAATTAAGCATAATATGAGTTGGGTCGATCTCGAAAGTAAGGATCTTGATATCGGTTGATCACAATCAAGTTTCCCAATGAAAGCATCAATGAAAGAGAATGGAGTCACTGTTTGCATCCTCCATTTCAATGTGGTCAACACAAGAAGCTCCATCTTTTGAATGGTTTTTGCTTCAAATACAAATCTTGATTCACAAACCTGCATATTCGTTCATATGCTCAACATCAAAACCAAATTTACTTTAGACCCCACATAAAAGTTAACATCTTTATGAAATCAAGAAGTTGAACCTGTAAATCAAGAATGAGGGGTACTTCAGTCTCTTCCATTTTGGATGCAAGTGATAAGCAGGATACAGCTAGCAATTGCATCATCCAAGCTTTGTCTTTCTGTTCGTAAAATAGCAAATCGCCATAGAAAATATAGTCAACTAACACTGAATTTGAATCTTAAAGGAATTAATTATCTCAAAGACAATTGAAAAAGAAAATTGAAACTACTTACGGGGAATTCATATGCAACAAGAAATCTATCCAAGTAGTTGATAGATAAATATGCACACAAGGGTCCAAAATTGAAATGAGCATGAACCTGATCAAAGTCAAAATTAACCACTAAAAGCATAAGCACCTTCAAAATTTCTCAACTTTACAAAAAAAGCAACCAACTTTTTACAAATTTCTCAAAAATGTTTAATCCCAGATCAAAAAGCCCCAAATTCCCTACAAAAATCATCAAATTCTATAAAAAAAAGTTCAAGAACAACATGGAATAGATGGACATACCTTTCTGATCCAATCAACTGCTTGTTGTCTTGCAACCATATCCAACTTCCCATTTCTTAACTTCATCAAATAATCAAAACCCACAAACTGTTCACATTCTTTTTCAATCAATCCAAACAAACACTCTTCACTTTGCACAAGATAATCAAGAACACAACACTCTGTTTCAGGGTTCTTAACAAAACACTGGTTTCGATTAACAATTACATGATCACCATAACCCCACAATCCATCATCAACATTGATTTGATCATCATTGTCATCATAAAA
Organism: Flaveria ramosissima; assembly: GCA_025215565.1. Lineage (NCBI taxonomy): Eukaryota > Viridiplantae > Streptophyta > Magnoliopsida > Asterales > Asteraceae > Flaveria > Flaveria ramosissima. Next base: position 7,319,780 of record CM046031.1, read on the forward strand.
TATGCTATTATTATCTTCTGCACATAATAAACTGGATAGCAGGCAATTAGCCATTAACCTACAATAAGGCAATCTAGACTATAAAATAGAGTAATTTAACAACGAAAATCGAACATTAAATGAAGAATTGAAGTGGGGTTTTTTGGGGGTGTCGAGAGGATCGATCTGATTGAAGATTAGAGATGACGCTAGCTCTCTTTGCGGTTTATTTTACTCTCAAGAAACAGAGTGGGAGTAAAATAAAGAGCAAAGAATGCGGCGTAAAATGAGAGTGTGAGGGGTTTTTTTTTTTGTTTTAAGGGGAGATTGAGAGAGATGAATGCAAGTGTATGTGTATGAACATACGTTACATACATACCTTTCTATATATACATATACACACAGGGAGACTAGTAAATGCTAAATAGAAGATATTAAATATATTTGTCCCCCACCTTAGGAGACATGGAGTGGAGTCCAGGAAGAACCCGGTAAAAAACGAGGCCGGGTGGGAATACCACGGATCCGAACCCGGGGAGAAAAGATAATCTTGACCTGGTGAGTTTTCGTCTGGTTTCAACAGTTTATTTTCTTTAGATGTAACTTGTATTGTATCACCCTTAATGCACGTTGGGGGAATATGAAGAAAACTGAAACGACGTCACGAAAAACGAGAAAAAACTAAGGAAAAAATAAAAATCTGATGTGCCGCTGATGTGACAACCTGAGAAAACCTGGGATGACTCCCACCCTTCTTAGACCATTCATGGTAACTTTCTATTCACATCACCCATAATTAACAAAAAACTATTATCCTTTAAAATTTTTATTTATTTTATAAAAGCATCCCAGACCATTTTTCCATAGCTATCCCTTTAATTTAAATGATACTTAATTAGTTATTTCTTCTTATTTTTTATTTTTAATTTCACTCACAACCACTAATGAAATATAAAATAATAGATATTTTGGATGGACGGTGACCTTTAAATATTAGAGATCATTATAGTTTTCTCTAAAAATATAAAAGACGGAGATGAGGATGAGAAACCTAATGTGTGAATAAATTACATATTTTTCATATTTTGCTCTACAATTTAGAGATAAATATAAAACTACGAATGCTAATGTGAATGTTCTTACTACGATAAATAATATTGTTCACATTAATCTTTTTATCATTATAACAATAATTATATAATTTAGTTATATATATATATATATATATATTTAATTATTTTTATGTGATATGTTTATTGCCAAGAAGTCGTTGACCTACCGGCATCGATGAACTCCCTTTAACCAAATGGTGAGGGTCCAAACCTCATCGTGAGTATTTAAGACTTAGGTAGATTTTAGATAGCGTAAAATTAAGGATTAATGTGTATCGTTGTTCTAAAAGTTGGACAAAGATGTCAATATAATGATAGCGATGAGGGTGTTACAATAGTGTAAGAGTAACTAGTGTTACTTGTAATAGTGGGTCAAACAACCAAACCACCAAATTTCATCAATGTATCTTACAATTGTTCTTACAGTTTCTTTTTAATTTTATGATTTCATCCTCTAAACATTTAAAAGGGTAAGAATCATCTACATTATATAAAAAAGTAATAAAACGACTATAAGTAAATAAATTTTAGATAAATAATTTTGCGTTTAAAATGTCCATATTTACTTTAATATGTTTAGAATTATAAAATGTCACGCAATCGAAAAGACACTTTTAGAACAGTTGTTTAGAACCCCTTTTTCCTCTTTAAATCTTTGAAATTCTCTTTTACATGTAATTTTTTTGGAATGGAGTCCAACTTTTTTTTTGGCATAATATAAGATCTCACTTTTAAACCTCTAAAAGTATGAGCCCCATTATTGATTTAAAATGAAAGGCTTAAGACCCCTTTAAGATAATATAAAAGTATATAAAACACTTATAGTTGTTCATTAACTCGTCATATTGAGGTTCATGCGAATGGTAACTTTAAAGGTGAATCTCAATGGAATTGACATTTTTATTTTGGACAGACCTAACATCAAGTGAAAGAAAAGACAACTCAACTTTATTTTGAAACAAAAAAAATCATTTTCATTGGTGAAAAGTATGAGCCCATGTTACCAGCCTCGAATACACTACCTGACTCGCTAGAAGAGGACCATTAAAACGTTTAAAAATATGTGTCGACAGGATGGTAAAGATGTCATCCTCACCGCTCAAAATGCAGACATCATAACCTCAATGACCCCTAGACATCATAACCTCAATGACCCCTACAAGGGAATCACATTGACATACAAATTACACGAGGAAAAAACCCCTAATTAAAGTACTATAAATAAGAGAAATGAGATAGGTATGATTTATATGCTCTCAAGACGTGGTCACACATATAATACATCTTCTTCATACCCTTTCTTCACTGTAATTGCAACTGATTCTTACACCAGAGGGTTATCACAATGAACGTCTCCTTTCGTTCCCTATGATGTCTTAAAATGTTTTCTCTCTTGCAGATTAGCTTAAAGATGAAGAGATTTGAAGCTCAAAGTTATTTTCATCAGCTGACTGATAATATCAGAGAAGACAACTGGCATTATAATCCAATCGAAGTAACCCGGCTAGATTTTATGTCAACAATTAGTGTTAACCAAAAGTAAAAGTATTAGCCTCAAACTTTCTAAACGAAAAAAAAAGGGTGATGAAAAGCACCTGAAAGTTATTTTTTATGAGTAATAATATTCCATTAGAGCTTCTTTCATAATATTCCATGAGAGAATATAGATAAGTTTTTGGAAGAAAAAAAAACACACACACAGACACACAAATAGGTTTATGCAAGTGTTTGACGATTTTAGGGTTATATGACGGGTGGTTTGGATAGAAACTGACTCGTGTAAATTGTTTATGAGTATTATTAACAACCAATATAAAAAACAAAGGGGTGTATGAGTATTATTACTCATGTAATATCCAAGAAATGCGAGGAGATTAAGATGCTTGCGTCCTTATAGACAAAAACTAGGGCAAGTCTTCATTTCATTGAATAAATTGATGTTAGTGTAATTTAAAATTTGTATCTTATCCTCTCTTGTACATGTCTATCTGGTTTCTTGGTAGTTTCTTTTTATAATAAAACTCTTCATCTTAAAAAAAAGATATGTTTACTGAATATGTATAAATAATATTAGCATATGTTGTATATTGCATATATAGAACAAGAAAATAAACACCAAACAAACCTGAAACTTGTTGTCAATCTTGAATACGAACTTCGATCATCAAACCATCAAATCACTTGGATTCATCTCTGAATCGTGAACCACTATCAGATAAATCTATTTGTGTAGTTACTCACAATGATTTATCGGATTAGACAGAGATGACTTTGATGGAGTATAAAGATTTTCAACTTTTTCTTGAGGGTATATTGTAGTAACCATATCTCTCTCTTTTCCTTCTTTGGTTTTTGAAAAAGAAGAAAGCATAAAACTGTAGACAACAGTTTTCATTTCTTTTTGATCGAGAGGATTCAAGGCACATTTGGTCAAACTTAAGAAGTTGGTCAACACATGACCCAGTAATTATACATTAGCCCAATGTTCATTTTGTAAGTCCATTTCTACGTAATAATATGTATAAAGTCCAAACACAAATAGTCCATTTAATATAAATTATATAATTAAAATTAATAATTTAATTAAAACTCAATAACATTTAGAATTAAATCAATCTCGCACTCCCGAGACACCTAACTCGTTTTAATTTCTGATGTTATTTTCTCGATCAACAAGTTAATCCAATACACTAAAATATGCGTTAATAACACTAAAATTACCAACAACATCTTAGTATTAGAAAAAAAAGAAAACTAAAAAATATGTTGAAAAATATATATCCTTTACTATAATTTTACGTCAAACGTATTATGATATTTTTGGATTAATGATTGTTTATCAGTTATGTTTTTGCATGTTGAGTATTGTTGATGGACTGTTATTGGGCCTGTGTATTGTTACATGTCTTTTCTTATATGGGTTGCTGCTTTATTTGATTTCATTGGGCTTGGCCTTCTCCAAATAAAGAAAAAAGAAAAAAAAGACACTTCGGTTAAAAGAGATAAGTAGCTAGGATTTGGTGAGGAGACTTTCTTTCACAAATATGAGTCACCTATCTTCATAGCAGATCGTTTCGGCTAGCCTTCATCATCATCTGGTCTTTGTCTCGTCGTCTCATGTACATCGTTTCTTCTAGCATTCATCTTTTTTTTGTTTGCTCAAATTTCTAGATCTTGGAGTTCTTAAGTTTTTCATCTTCTTCTTGGTCTTTATGAAACTATATACCTAGTTCTTAAGTTTTTTATCTTCTTCTTGGCTAGTTGTATTGTTCAAGTTTCAATTGTATGATAACTTTTTTGTTCTTGTACTTTGGTGTGTAGGAATATTAAGTGTTGTGATCTACTAAATGTACAAAGTGTTATCCAAAAACAATTAAGATTAAAACTAAACCACTGGCTAAGACCATTGTAACCCCTCCGTTGAAAGAGGGTGAACCACGATTAAGATCGTAGTATATATCTTAGAGAGAAAGAGATCACATTTCACCCCAAATTCAACATCTATCCTTTAAACCACATGCTACAAGCCCATGAGCTTTATTATCTACAAGCCCACTTTAAGCCTAGTCCATCTCACACATCCAATCATCTCATGATGTCCAACCCAATCATACAAAAGAAAACACAAACTTATAAGAAACAAATCATTAATTTATAAAACAAAATTACTTGTCATTAAACTGAAATAATTAATATATTTCAACACTTTGTGTTTACACAGTAATTTTTCTATTGGTTTGAGTAAAATGGTGACAGAAGAAGCTTCGGAGCAATAAATATGGCATGGGTTCAAAGGTTTTTGGAGTGATAGATTAAGGATAATAAACTGCTATCATCATTTGCCCTCTTATGTCATGGTCTATCCCTCTTATGTCATGGTCTATCGTAGACGTTGAAGATTTCATAGCTTCCGATCCTGCTCATGGACCGATCGTATGATCAATCTTCCCTATTGTTCGATTAATTAGGCTAAAACTTAAATCTAAACCGCATGTACACAAAAATGCTTGCTTGTACATAGCCAAGAAACAACACCTTAAAGTTTTAGCACAAGCATGATGTTTGGTTTTGCTTAAATATGCATAGATTTTAGTGTTACAGTTTTTACCGCTACAAATTATATAAACCCTTGTTAGTTTTTTTATTAACTTTCTTCATGTCTTCCTATTTGTATGGTTTAAGCTTTTTATTAGGTATTTTTGTTAGTTTGTTCATCAAATCTTAGATGTTCGTAACTCCTTATCCTTAAAATAGGGCTATTTATCAACATCTTTTGTCAAATGTGTCATCTTAACGACCTGAAGTTATGTGAACGCAGACAAATTCATTTATCTTCAAAAATTCAGAACAATGGTAAAATCAATAGCATAATAATAAGGATCGTTTGGTCTGAACATGGAGATTATCTAAGCTGAAGATCTCATCCATACTATTCTCATTCAATTTTGATCCATTCGTTCTTCATCATGGTTTGCTAATGACGTGTTCGTACGCAAAAGGCCAGTCTCTTTTTCACTTGTAAACAATATAAGATAATTTTCATGAAATAAAATGTTAAGGATGCTAAGATTGATGGTTCATACCTAGGCGTGGTTTTAATACATTGTTACTTTGTTAGATTTTATATAATATATACAAGTACATATGGTCAATGGTCTATTGGTCAATATCATATAACATTAAGTTCTTATTTGTAGAGATTGTGCTTGTTGTGTTACCCCATGTGTAATTTTATATATACTTCCCTTCACATGGTATAATGTTCTGAAAGGTTTGCGTCGTACAACAGTTTGTGCAAGTTTGTTTAATTGAAGTTGAAGACGGTGAATGACACAATGGGAGCAAGAAAATGTATTAAAAGAAAATCATTAGGTAGCCATTTTTTTTTGATTTGTTAAAGTTTTGATGTGTGGTTGGATAACGAATCAAAATGAGTAAATTTTACTAATGGTCAAAAATCATTGGGTGATCACTGGGTGACTTGGGTTAAATGAGGTTGGGCCGGTCTAACATTTTTTATCCATTGTTCTAAATTTTGTTAAAGAATAACATGTTATCCATCACAATAGTTTTTATTTACTGTTCTTTATACTAGAAAACATTATAACATTGATGTGTATGCATACCATAACTTTCATGTTGGATTTAATAATACTTTTGTTTATTAATGAATCAATTATTGTCGTATTATATATATTTTACATACAAGTTATTGATTTTATACAAGGGCTTATTTTATTTACTCGCTCAGAGCCCAAAATTTTTCAAGTACTCTCGGGACCGATCCTGACCTTTTTAAATAACTCTTGTAAACTCAGGTCATTTAGCTCATAGTATTTTGTGATGCATATGTTGCAACTTGCATGGGTTTGGGGTTGGGTAGTGCATACCCAATCAGAAAATATGAATTCAACACGAATCAAAGACATTAGAAAAATGTATGTGCTCGTGTAACTAGGAGACTCAGAACAACAACCAAATTCTGGATCTCAACATCCAACCTCTAACTTCAGGGAAGAAAACATTCTTTAATATCTCGAAAAGAACTTGTGATTTGACGAAGGTATTAAAAAAACTATTGTTGATGAATTTAAAATATTGAAATTATACCAAAGAGTTAGCTAACAAATCAACTGAAAAAAAGAGTCGTCTCAGCTCGTTTTATCGAACGAGCGGTTGGTTTATGAACTATGGGTTCCCATGTGATAGATTTTATTTTTAATTTAAAGCAGGAAACATAAGTCGGTCGAGGGGTCAATTTGTTTCCACTCTTTTAATTATTAAAGTAAGTAATTAATAATAATTAATAATAAAATGAATAAAAAAATAGCTTAAAGTTCGGTCCCTCACTCGTTGACACTTCAAAGCACTTTGTCCACGTCCCGCTCAAGTCTCCACCACTCTGTTTTACTTGTTTCCTTCATCCCCAAGAATCGGTTTTCTATTTTTTTAATAATGAAGGTTAACAAACATATAAAATAAACTTATTTTCTTACTTAATATAAAAAAGTGTATTAGGTTTTTTTTATTGCTTACGTTTCAAGTGTGTAAAAATATGCCACAAATATTTAACTATTATATAAGATGTTTAGATTTTAATTTAAAGTAATTATTAACTTTAATGAGTTGACGTTTTAAGTTAGTAAAAAGGTTTATATAAACGTCAATTAGAATTATATCTATAGTCTTAACACAGTTTTTTTAATGGATTTTTGTGTATTAAAATTGGACTAGAGTTCTTTTTATGGGTATTAGCCTAATATTAGTTATATGCTTTTCATATTTTTAATTTATTTATAAATCTATGATAAATATGTTTCATGTACTCGCAGTTATCACTTCAGGAACATTAATTAATGAATTACCTACATTCTATTGACAAACTTTATTAAAATATCATATAAAGCTAGAGTCATAAGTATTAGAGTTAGATTTTTGTTAAAAAGGTATTTGGAAACAACATCCTATATAAATTTATGTTTGGAAACGATTTCAAATCATCTAAAATCATTATACGTACTCATATATAAATCTAGGAATCTAGGAAATAATAATGAGAAGAAGAATAATGATCACGATTTATGATACATATAATCTAAAAAATCTTTTACATATTTATCGAATTTTAGTTTCAACTGGTTCATTAAAATGTTTTAATTAAGTTTACACAAATAAACTAATTATTATAATTACACCCAACTCATTCTAATAGCTTTTAATTTATCTTTCTTTAACAAAAATACCCGATTTTAAGAACCCTGGTTCTAAACACGTGCGGTTTTCTTTAATTCTTACTACAGATCACCAACCCAAGTGATACATTTTAATTAATCAAACGAAATTTTTTTGTTTTCACTCTTTTTTAATTGATAATTAACATTATATAAATTTTAGTAAAATTATAAATGAAAAAAAAAACTAAATCGTGTATAACATATATTATTATATATGTATTTGTTCGTATATATCCTGTATAACATGGTTCTTCTTCCTCAATGCTGAGTGTAGAGAGAGAGAAGAAACAAAGTAACTCACAATTCAATTTAATTCAATTCAATTAATTTGTTTTCTCACTGTGATCAGATCCATCAATCTCAATCAAGATTTCTTCTTTCCACATTGTCGTGCTTCGTCTTCTCCAACACTCTAAAACCCCATAACTTCACCACCAGTATGCAACTTACCCACTTGCATTACCTTTCTTTCACTTGCAAATCTCATTCATATCTGATTTGGGTCTTTGATTTCTCAAGTTATTAGTTTTCCCCTTTGCAGTTGTGGTTGCTGGATGTGATTTCTAAAGAAGAAGAACCCTAAAAGCAAACGATAATGTTTACAGAAGGGTTGGATACCAATGCGCTTAGATGGGTGAAAGAGGTCAGCTTTAAGTTTCCCCAAATCGCAAATGTTGAAATCTTGGAATAAATTTTGGTTTTTTCATGTGGGTTTCGCTTGATTTACTTGCATTTTCTTTATTTGTTAGTTTAATTACTTTGATGTCGAGCTGATGCTTGTTGTTATTGAATTTCTACACGAGGCTTTCTGTGAATTTTGTTTTTGGATTCATATCTAGTTCTATAGGTACTCTGGTGGTTTAATTACTGCTTGTATATTTCTAACAGCTAAACTTAGTTCTGCTATGGAAATTCTTTTAGTATGATCACTTGAACTTTGAATTTATGCTTCTTTAGTTTTAGTTTGTGTATTGTGAACAAGAAACCCTAGTTTTTGCTATACAAACTTATTAGGATAATCTTTATGCGTGTTTTCCCCCAAATTGGTATTGGATTTTTGTTACTAAATCTTCTTACTCTTATGTTTTAAAATATAAAATTTTAGTATTGCTATATATATTGAAATGTCATTTAGTAAATTTATATGTTGAAGCATTTGAAATTTAGACTTCTATAATTCAAGAACTCAAGAAGAAGTTTCTTACTCTTATGTCAAAATTTATGTTTTTTTCTGTTTTAGTATTGCTATATCTATATTGAAATGCCATTTAGTAAATTTATATGTTGAAGCATTTGAAATTTAGACTTCTATAATTCAAGAACTCAAGAAGAAGTTTCTTACTCTTATGTTAAATCAACGACCCTGAATTGATCCGCTATCTTTTGTGTGATGACTCGCTCAAACTCTGAAGTTAATGCTTATTGGGATTGTGTGTTTTAAACAACAATCTCTAATTTTGATATAGAATTTTATCAGGATAAACACTAAAACTTGAAAATTATGCCTTTTTTTCTAGTATTATTAATAGACTTTCCATTTGTTTCGTTCTGTTATGTTTAAAAATCCAAAATTTCATCCTTGTAATTATATTGTGTGAATGAAAGTTGTTAAAAAATATAATGTGATGCTTTTGAATTTCAGGGGTCGAATAATTCCAAGGAGGAAGTTCACTTTTTTCCAAACCAAAGGCCTCGAATTAATCCTATTTCCTCACGAAATGGTAATAGTGGGTTCGGATTACCTCCTGCTTCAAAGTTTAGAAGTGGGCATCTACCTGGGGTTATTCCAGTATCTCAAGTATTACATGGAGAAGATATAAATTCAGCTTCTGAAAATGACATGTCAACTGATTCAGATGGTGAGGTGTATGGTGGACGTTACTCACTAGATTCCTCCCCTCAAGATGATAGAGTTCTTCCTAGTAATAGGTCCTATGCTCCTACCCAAATGCGCCCACGGTATCATGTGTACTCGAGCGATGTGAGCTCCTCGATTGAAACAATGGGGGCTAGAAGAACTGACAAAAACCATGTTAGAAATAGTATTTATATTGATGATGAATCGGATGATTCAAATGGTAGCTCTGAGTTCTCAACAACTCAAGTGTCATCACGGGCTAATGGAGATGCATATAGAAAGGTACAACCCAAACTTTGAATTTAATCTTTTCTTGCTTGAATGTAAATGTAAAGTATTGGTTTTTGTATCATGCTTGCTTATAAAAGTCAACCATTGCAGGATCATAAGGTCTTTGATGAAGATGTTCCCAGTGCACCTCCAATTTTGGATTCAGTTGGCGAAATCAAGCAACAAGAGAACCCCCAACCTTCCAAATCAAATCATACACCATTTAGAGCAAATTCCCATGATTTTGAAGTTAAACCACCTATAGAAAGGAAGACTCCTAGTGTAGATTTGAAGGACGCTCATAAACATTCCAGCTCAAAATCGTCTAATGGGTTCGTTTATACTTCATAATGTGTTCATTTGCTTGATCTTTGTCAACTAGACCATATAGTAGCTTTCATTGATCATGGCATAAAACAAATAGGAATATATAATGCTGAAAACAAAGAGAAAGCTGAACACTCTCTCACACGCAAAACACAAAAAGTTTACACCAATATGAATGAAAATCACAAAATAGAGAATTTTTAAATTCTGATTGTGTTTTTACTCGAGAAAACAGTGCCTAAATCCAAACAGTTAGTGTTAACTAGACTTCGAAAGTCTAATTATTTTGATAATAATTATATCGTTGGAACTAAACGATTTACAAGCTTTCATGTATCAGATACACATTGGGCCTCCCCATTTTACCCGTTCGTTTTTTAAATTTTGAGGTACCATGTTTTGTTTTCATGCTGGCAATAATTCATATGTTATGCATTCTTTTTGATAGCAATGCTTGTGCTGAAAGCCGGCCCTCTTCAGGATCGTTTCATACTCGTCTTCCCACATTTCATGCAAGGTACTTTCCAAAGTTAATGACTAAAACTTGATTGTGTTTCTTTTAGTGCACCTTTTTATTTACCTAATATACTGTTTTCTCTTATACTTAGTTCACTTGGGCCTTGGCATTCTGTGATTGCGTATGATGCATGTGTTCGGCTTTGCCTACATGCTTGGGCCAAGGGCTGTATGGAGGCCCCCATGTTTCTTGAAAACGAATGTGCTCTGTTAAGAAGCACCTTTGAGTGAGTTTTTTTGTTTCTCTCGTGTTTATGCATATATTTGGAATTTGGATCATTTAAGCTTCAAAAGCTATGTAGATTATCTGATTTGCTGTTTCTTCCCTCTAATATTTTTGGTTGATATTTGCTTTAGTTTGCAACAAGTGTTACTGCAATCAGAGGGAGAATTGCTTGTAAAACGGTCTTCAGAAGTTGGTAGCAAAGGAGGTGCAGCAAAACCCAAGAAAATGGTTGGGAAAATGAAGGTTCAAGGTATTGACTTATAGTCAACACATTCGCTTCTCCTGATATTCTTTTGATTAATCGAAGTTTTTAAATATTTAAATACTAAACCATAAGTTAAGTGATTTTTACCTCTGCACCTACAAACAACAGAATTTTGATCTGTTTGTGAATCTCATTTTTCTTAAATATAATTACTAAGGAAGTGTTGTTAAGGTTTACAAACGCACCATATATGTATGCACATATGTGTGGTGTATCTACTCCATCCATCCCCAAATTATTATCCACAAAGCAAAATACACAATCTAAGGTGTGCGTAGTTACTGCAGATTAGTTCTCAAAATTCGAATTTCTCCCTTAATGCATTTAAGATACCAGTTAATTTGGAAAACTTGTAAGATTTAATTGTAAAGGTAATTAAGGGTAAAATGGTTAAATAAGTAAATTTTACCTGTTCATTTTCTACGGGACAAATTTTCAGGACGGATTACTAATAGATATGTGTTTTATACTTTTGGATGACTAGGGTGTATTAGTTAAAGCGTTAAATCCTGATGAAAAGAAATTGAAGTCAATTTGTAAATTTAATCCAATTTCATAATTCATAGTTTAATAGTAGAGGTGACAATATCAACCCATTTGCATACAAGTGGGTTGATATGAGTTTTATTGACTGGTAAAATAAACAAGAGGTGTGCTTTAAAGTGTATCAAATAGGTCGAATGTCGGCGAAGGTGTATTTTTGATGCGTAAAATCTCTTAAATCATTTAATTATTGAAGTTTTTTCTGACAAAAATCTTGGCTCCTTACCCAACCGCCCATCTTCCCACTTGTAGTTTTTAGGTGCCATTGCCGTTTGTTTGATTCTCGTTCACTTGGCGCTTAGTAAACCTATGTTCTAATAATCGTGACATTGATTTATATGGATGCAGTTCGTAAGGTCAGAATGGCGTTGGACCCTCCTACGGGGTGCAACTTTTCAACAATCAAGCCACCAAAAGTTAAAATGGAAACTGTTAAACGACATTTTTCTACTGTACAATCCAAACTGTCGTCCGGGTGGCAAGCAGTTAAAAGAATACCTTTTTCGCCTCGTGAGCCCATCACTGGTTCTTTTTCTCACCAGAGCTTGGCTTACATGCAAGCAAGCACACAGTATATTAAACAAATTTCCAGCCTTCTTAAAACCGGTGTTGCAAGCTTACGTAGCACTTCATCTGCCAATGAAGTTTTGCAAGGTATGTAGATTTTTTGGTTTGTTCGTCATCACCCAAAATTAGTAAGACTTGTAGTAATTATTTAGTTTTATTTTCCATTAGTTATAATTACTTTCTTTATGTATTTTTAAATATTTATTGATTAATCTTATTCCATGATAATAACAAGTAATCTAGATAAAAAGTATCCAAATAGGGTATAAAGGGGTAATAAGTACTTCTAGCTTTCCTAGCTTTTTGTTGTTGCAGATAGTATGAAACCGATGATCCAAATAGAATTAGAATCACGTTGTCCAAACACAAAAAACTTAGTTTATATCACATATCCAAACACCCTGTAAGTGTCTTATCAACTGTTTGTGTTACATGTCAACAGAAACGTACTCATGTTTGCTAAGACTAAAAAGTTTGGCTGAAGAGGATACCGTCAGAATGCAACCTGGTTCCAGTGAATTTCATATATTGTATGTATTTTGTATCCTTATAATCATCCACTGTTGATCTAGTATATGATTGATTGATTAAGGTTAGTTACTGACCATTGAGATCACAGTCTGCCAGATAGTCTTGGAGATGACTTGATTATTGAAGTACATGATTCAAAGGGGAATTATTATGGTCGGGCCCTAGTCCAATTGGCTACGATCTCTGAAGATCCAGTGAAGTCCTTGGAATCATTTTGACTTTTTTGTGCAGGGGTCAAATTGCAATAGATAGTAACAAATCTTTATTTCATTTTTATTTGGTCACTGGACTTCAAAAATACTACTAAAACCATCCATCTCTTGATAACTAATAATTGAGCCCCAACCAACTTTTAAAAACTGTTTTTAGAAGCTATATCAAGATTTTGTACTTGATCAAAGTTGCACAATTTAATCAAATTTAAAATTTTTAAAGGCGGTTAGATGGGCAAGTTGAGTGGGTTGGGTAACAGGTCAAATTTGCTTCGGGTTGAAACAGGGATTGTTTTAGTACAAAGCGATTTAGGGGGTTATATGTAATAAACATAGATCTTGGGTGACTTTCAACCCATTTCACCAACTAGACCCGCTTATGATAAAACACATGAACTCTTAAGTAATTAGGCCGTAGTGGTTTTAGTAATATTTTATAAAGTTCAATGGCCAAATTTAAATATATGAAGTGAAAGTAATTACTATTTATTGTAATTTGCACAATTTCATATTCAAAAAACTTATATGTATATTTATTACAGAATGAGAAACTACGTTGGTGGTCTATATACCGAGAACCAGAGCATGAGCTTGTTGGCAAAATTCAACTTTATATAAATTATACAACAAGTTTTGATGACAGCCTCAAGGTTTGTCATGTAACAATTCTTGAATCTGGTTATGCTTGACCAAGGAATCTTTGATAATTTGACGGTGAAACCTGTTGTTTGGCAGTGCGGTTCTGTTGCTGAAACAGTGGCATATGACATTGTTTTGGAGGTTGCCATGAAAGTGCAAAACTTCCAACAAAGAAATTTACTGTTGCATGGTCCATGGAAATGGTTACTAGTTGAATTTGCATCGTATTATGGGGTCTCTGATGCTTACACTAAGCTAAGGTTCAATGTTTTAGAAATTTAATTGTTTTGTTAGAGGTAACAAAATGGTCCGGTTGGGTAGGGTCCGGTCAACCTCAAAACCTCTGCTCAAAAAGAGTTTTTTTTTTTTTTTTTTTTTTTTTTTTAATTTTTTCCGTTAATTATGTTTATAGAACTTATTTTTTTTCAATAATAATCTAACTTATTGAATAAAATGACTTGGGTGGTTTTATGCATTTCAAAAATATACTTTAGTTGATTTTAGATCCATTTTCCTTTTACTTCTCTTTTAAATTTTACTCCTGTAATAGACTCATAGTTATAAGTAAATGGCTTGAAATAGCCATCTCTAGTTTTCTCAAACTTGAAAAATGTCAACTTTAGGCTTTTGTATTTTGAGTAAAAGAATCCCAACTTTATATTTTGGTTTCGTTACTTCTTATTTTTTGGTTTCCCTCCTGCTCAGCCCTAAGTGTAAGTTTGTAACCTCTTAGAAAAATGTTTTCAGGTACCTTTCATATATAATGGATGTTGCTACCCCAACCGCGGATTGTCTATCTTTGGTGTATGACTTGTTATTACCAGTAATGATGAAGGGACATAGCAAGAGCACCCTTAGTCATCAAGAGGTTTAACCCTTTGCTTATTATTTGTTTATATTTTACAAAGCCTTAAACTTGAAACATTAAAAAATTTGAGTCCAAAATCAGTAAATTATTTATCGTTAGGTGATGGGTTTGAACTTATTACTCTGTCAACGAGTTTAAGTAATCAGTTTTGATTGTTCAGCAAAAAGTAATTATGATGCTGATCATTCAGGATCAAATAATCAGAGTTACTTATATAAATATAGTTATTAACTAACTATTCCCAAATATATTCAACTGGTTATCTGTTTCTCTTTCAGATTCTTAGAGTACAAAGTTATAATGCATTTCCAAACACCCCCATATCAAATCCCCAATATTTTAATCTGTATTTTAAGACAACATTTTTATCACAGTTTTTTTTTTTGTTTTTAATATAGTGTAAATCTTTGAGTTCAGGGTGATAGTAAATTAGTATGATATATTTACTTTTTCAATAACAACGTCATGCAATTTGTATCCTAATCTAAGGTATTATTTTGATGATTTTACCAGAATAGAATATTGGGAGAGATTGAAGAGCAAATTGGACAGATTCTTGCTCTTGTTTTTGAGAATTACAAGTCATTGGATGAGCAGTCACCATCTGGCATCATGGATGTTTTTAAGCCTGCTACTGGAGTGGCTGCACCGGTTTTGGAGCATGCTGTTAAACTTTATAAACTCACTCATGATATATTATCTCCTGAAGCACAAAATAAATTATATAGCTATTTCCAGGTACACAATATCACACGCTTCAGTAATATATAGCATTTTCACGGTTTAGTAAAATGACCTTAATACCCCCATCTTCGATCCGTTTGGTATGTCAAAACTTACAATTTTCCATCTTAGGTTTAAGTTAAGATGTTAAGATTTTTGGGTTTCATTTTGATTGATTTTAGGGATTGATTTCATTTGAAATCATGATTTTATTTGTAAAATATAGTTTCTGTATTGAAAGTAAAAGAAAATATAGGAAATTATAGATGACGAAGATGAGGGTTTTACATTCATTTTACTTTATATGAACCAAAAGTGCAAGCAAGCATTTTATATAGGGACCATTTCTGTAAATAGTTTCAAGGGATGATATCCATAACTTTGACCGACCACAGGGACAAAAATGTATTTTTGCTTCAGTTTATATTCTTATAAATTTCCTTTAGCAGTGTCCCATTAAAACTGCAACTTTTCTTTTTCTCAAAGGATTCATACTTCATAGTTAGAATTATTACATATCTTTGTTATAAAGGCCAATAAATTGTTCTGATTATTAGGCTGCTGCTAAAAAAAGATCTAGAAGACATTTGACTGAAACTGATGAGTTTGTTAGTGGGAATGGTGAAGGCATTTTAATGGATTCTGTGGCTGTGTCTACAGCTTATCAGAAAATGAAACATGTTTGCCTGAATGTAAGAAATGAGATTTTTACAGATATCGAGATCCACAATTGCAATATACTCCCAAGGTGTGTATTTGTTAATGCCTTCCGGTTACCTCCTTACCAAATCCTTTCGTTTGTCTCCACAATTGCAGTTATATCTCTTTTTCATTATTATTTTTGGTGTTGCAGTTTTATCGACCTACCGAATCTTTCATCAGCAATATACAGTGCAGAACTATCAAGCAGATTAAGAGCCTTTCTTGTTGCTTGCCCTCCAACTGCTCCGTCCCCTCATGTTACTGACCTTGTTATTGCAACTGCAGACTTCCAAAAGGATCTTTCCAGCTGGAATATTAAGTAAGTTTTTTTGTCAAATGACGCTAATTTCTAATTGTTTGACTTTCCATGGGTTAATTCGTTTTTTTATCTTTATTTTTTGTCAGTCCTGTGAAAAATGGGGTCGATGCAAAAGAATTGTTTCATTTGTATATCATGATCTGGATTCAAGATAAGCGCTTATCTCTCCTGGAGACATGTAAGCTGGATAAGGTATGCACTAAGCAGAATTTCTTTTGAGCGTTTATATTATTAGTTATTACCACTCACTATCTATGTTTATAAATATTCTTCTTCTTGCCACAAAATAAATGTGAGTTTTAGGTAGCGTTTGGTATGCAGGAATGAGGGGCGGAATGGAATGAACCATTGAGGGTGAATGAACAAAGACATGTTTGGTTGGTGAATGGAATGGAATGAACCATTGCATAGTTGATTCCATTCCCTCAAATTCATTCCATCCACCACCCCTTCTTTTTTTTCATTCCATCTCTTCTTTCATCATTAGTCACCACACCACTCACTCACCCATCACAACAACCACCGCCGCCGGTCACCACCGCCCCGGGAACACCACCGCCGGAGCCCGCCGCCGCCGGAAACCACCGAAGGCCACCACCGCCACCGGGAACCGCCGCCGCCACTGCCGCACCACTGAAACCACCGCCGGCCACCACCGCCTCCGGAAACCGCCGCCGCCGCCGGAAACCATCGTTGGCCATCGTTGTCACCGGAAACCGCGCTGCCGGAAACACCGCCGTCAACCGCAGTCGCCGCCGCCGGAAACCACCGCCGGCCACCGTCGCCGCCGACAACCGCCGCCTCCGGAAACCACCGCCGGCAACCGCCGCCTCCGGAAACCACCGCCGGCCACCGTCGCCGCCGGAAACCACCGCTTGCCACCACCCTCGGGCCACCACCGCCGCTAGAAACCACCACCAGCCACCACCATCGCTCGGCATTACCATCATAACCACTTTTACATTTCATTGATTTGTTTTTTCATACTTAACAAACAACATAATGTAATGATTAATTTATTCCTAAAGGGTAACCAAACAGGATAATGGAATGTAATGATTCATTTCATTCTCTCATCCATTCCATTCCTTCATTCATTCCATTCCTTCGTCCATTCCATTACCCCATACCAATACCAAACAATGTATTAGTTTTTGTCAACTTCTAGGAAATATTCACATCTTTTTGTGTGGCTCTTTTGTTCAAAGCTTGACATAGAATCAAGTAAAGTCATCTTTCTTTTTCTTGGTTGCACAACATCACAAGATTTTCTATAAAGTTAATCAAACCCTTAAGATGGTTGATGGCAGGAAAAAAGTCCGTTTACTATATAAAATATTTTTAATAGTATTGAGTATTTACATATAAGAGATGTTTCTTAGTTTTGAGCAAGAGGCCTTTTTTGTTTTGGTAAAGGTGAATAATTGTATGCTACATTATGTTCTGTAAGTTGTAGATACACAAATACAATATACATTGTATATAGATTATGCATTTATGTATAAAACATTTAATACAGGTGAAATGGTCTGGAGTGAGGACGCAACATACCACTACTCCATTTGTGGATGAGATGTATGATCGCTTTAAAGAGACTTTGAACGATTATGAAGTCATTATATGCCGATGGCCAGAGTATACCTTTGCTTTGGAGAATGTATGTCTTACTTTTACCAGCAAACACCTTTTTGTTCATTTTTTGATTTTTTAATTAGAATTTAATGCATTAGTTATAACTACAACACAATATTGTTAGATAATCTAATCGTTGTATGCATTAAAATGGACGTTGGGCAACTATTTCAGTCCATTTTCTTCGTCTGACCCGTTCCTCTTTTAGCTAATTGTTTTGATTTGGCGCGTATGCTCCTCGCAAATCAACCAATTGCTAAGTAAATGTGTCTGAATGAAATCTCTAGTTAAGGTCATTCTCAGTGTTTTCATTTTGCGAGGCTTATTTTGGGGTGTTTGGAATGTGTTTTCTCAAAATAGTTGTTGCGACTTGCAATTTCAAATAATCAACTGCCTAAACTAGGATAGTGCAGATGATTTTACATATACTTCTGTAATAGTTTTCTTACAGGTGTTCTTTGCCTCCTAAGTTGATCATTTTGACAATAGTTATTAATATGTTTAAGTGACATTTTTTTTTGAAATTCTTTTCTCCCGTACTTTGGCTTTTTTAACTCTTTTCTCCCATACTTTGGCTTTAACAAATAGGCTGTTGCTGACGTCGAAAAAGCAGTAATTGAAGCCCTAGACAAACAATATGCAGATGTAGTAGCCCCTTTGAAAGAGAACATGACACCCAAAAAGTTTGGGCTAAAGTATGTACAAAAACTCACCAAAAGGACTACAAATCCTTATGTGGTGCCTCACGAGGTTTGTACTCTAATATATTTTTTGAGTTGTACTGTTGTAGGAATTTCATCCTGTCGAAAGGTGGACATTTGCTATACTATACCAAAATTTTAGTTTTGAAGCATCTACTATAAAGCAGACAAAATGAACGGGTTGGATTCATGGGGCAAAATAGGTTCATGTGCAGTTGTGCACAACCCTTTTTTGTCCATTTGATGTTTAACCAAATACAACTCAAACTGGCTCATATCAGAAAACATGTAATTTCTAGGGTTTGGTCAAAATAGGTTGGGTTGATGTTGACCTGCCAACATTTTTTTCATTCCTCAGAAATGATAAAGTAGTTACTATACTGTATTGTATACGCTATAGGAACCCTGATTAGGAAAAAAACAAATAGTTCAATTGTTTTTCGTAGCGTAATTTACAACGTTGCAAACAATTGAGTATGCTTGGGGCAGTTCTTAAACCTTTAAGCTTGTTCTTTTAGATTTCCATTTTATCCATTCAACTTGAAGAGTTGAAGGAAGAAAGTACAACCTGTATTGTCCAATTTTGACATAAATGGATTAAATTTCTCCCCTCTGTCATAGATTTATCAATTTTTTTCATAATCTAATTATTGTTGTGGATTTAGCTTGGGATTCTGTTGAACTCTATGAAGAGAATGCTAGACGTTTTGCGGCCTAAGATTGAGCTACAACTAAAGTCATGGGGTTCATGTTGCATTCCTGATGGGGGAAACGTAGCACCCGGGGAACGTCTAAGTGAAGTCACGGTGATGCTTAGATCCAAATTTAGAACCTATCTCCAAGCAGTTGTTGAGAAGCTTGTTGAAAATGTGAGTGCATTTTTATTTTTTGCTGTAATTTTCTTTTATTTTTAGTCATATTTATTAATTTTCTCTAAAGCTGCCATTTTGCCCATTTACTTTAGAAAAATTCATTTTTTGTTGTATAATTTATCTTAGCTAGAAACTGAATGGTGGTTTGAAAGTTGTCAGAAGTGTATTTGTTTGTAGCACCTCCTAAAATCATTCTATTCAAAAAACAAGATGATATTTTGAATAATGTATTTTTTGTAATCATATCTGACTAATTGTCTTTTAGAAAGGAAACAATTTTGGAACAAAAAGCATTCCCCCAGTTTTGGCAAGTTACCCAACCCCCTTGACCTGCCCATTTTACCGCTAGTTTTCTTGAAGATTACAGAATGGTAACATTCAAGAAAATTATTTTATTAAAAAGCAAACGGGCTGAAGGTAGCATGATTTGGACTTTTAAATGCTTAGTACCTCCTAAATCATTTTTAATGCTTACAAAAAATGAACCATTTTGACCTGAACCTGTTTGGGCTCGTTACCCAACCCACTCTTTTTACACCTAATTTTCTTTCATCTGGTGCAGACAAAATTACAAAATGGTACAAAACTCAAGAAAATACTTCAAGATTCAAAGGAAAGTGTGGCAGAATCTGAGATAAGATGCAGAATGCAACCGTTAAAAGATCAACTTACAAATACGATAAATCATCTCCATACCATCTTTGAAACCCATGTTTTTATTGCAACGTGCAGAGGCTATTGGGACCGAATGGGGCAAGTGAGTTAACATTTTGCTAGAAAGAAGAAAAAAGAAAAAAGAAAATTACAATCCTTTTTTGTACTTAAATGTTTTGTGTTGCTGCAGGATGTTTTGGGTTTTCTTGAGAACAGGAAAGAGAATCGTTCATGGTGCAAAGGTTCAAGAGTTGCTGTTTCTGTAAGTTGCGCTCTGGCCTATGAATTTTACAAATTGTGACTTCTGCACTTAATTAGGGGTTGTCCGGATGTGTGTTTTCCAAATGATTATTGTGACTCGAAGGCGGAATTATATAATAAAATTGTCAATTAATCAAAGCTATGCATAATTTGGTGATTTTGCATTTATCAAATTCCTTTTTGTACTATTGCAACTGAAACTTGAGTGTGCTGAAAATTTACGCACTAACCGCCAATATCACTCCCAAAATTATGTTGTAGGAATAGTGTATTTGGAGGCCATCTGAGTATTAAACCTTTTGTTATTAAGGCCACTCATATGTACATATCTGGTGGCCTATAAAGAACTTCCATTTTAAAGTTGGCCTACAAAAGTTACATATTGGGTGGCATCTACCTGTACTTTTGACATTAAGCAATTATTTTATGCATGGTCAAGTGATTATTATTGAAACATTATGCACGAATTGCTAACATTGTTTGTATACGACTTTACACATTTTTGACACGAACCATCTTTTTCTTTTGTGTGGTATTTTGTGATATTTTCAGTAACTTGTATATGAATGCACAGGTTTTGGATGATATATTTGCATCACAAATGCAACAATTACTTGGTAACGCGCTTCAAGACAAGGATCTTGAACCACCAAGATCCATAGTTGAAGTGCGCTCAATGCTCTGCAAGGATGCTGGTAGTTACAAGAACGATACTTTCTACTATTAAAACTGGTTTGCATATACATTCAGAAAGAAGGCTGATGGTGTTGACCGTAAGTCAAATTTTTGTTCATCTCTAGAGGGTGTTATAGTCGGTTCCATTATGTGTAGTTACGTCTCACAAGTATATAATTTGATTTCTTGATGTTTACATTATAACTGATATAGTCGAGATCCAAAAGCAGTTATAATTTATCATATCATAGCAAGGCAGGTGCTTTTTGGTTGTGGTTTCTTGGCTATGTTGGTTGACTTTATTACATAGCAGGGTCTTTGACCAGGGCTGCAATTGACACTTAATTGCAGGATAACTTTTACTTGATAGGGTTTATGCAACCTTTATCAACATTCAAGTTCAATGGTATTCGTGCATCACAGATCGAAGATTGTCAGGTGTTCTTAACTGGTTCTTATTTTTTGATGACCGGAATACAGAAATCTGGACAAGTTTGTGTGGTAACATTATTGTTTAATCTGAAAGTTAGCTCATGGCAGAGTTTTGAGTTAAGGTAGATAAACGGGTTATTAGACTTCATATATCTATACTAAAATCACTATGTTATAAAAAATGAATGGTTTTGGATGTAAAAAAGGGAAATAAAAAGAAGAAAAACAAGTAACTTGTTCAAGAGGTTAGAATGAAATTTGTAAGAGCACTTCCAAAGTTTTTTAGTTACATTCTAAGTTTATTATTAAATGTTAAACCATAGGCTAAAACTGATAATAGTAAACCATCTGTCACATCTTTATCTAGATTTTTAATATTCAGAAGTGAGTATTAAGATGGAATTTCTTTGCTAAAACTATAATAACGAGCACATATGTTCCTTTCTTGGGCATAATTTTAAAACATTTAAAGGAATGTGAAGTTCATTTCTTTTTCTCCAAATTTGCCCTTTTCTAAATGAAGCAATTTAGAAAGTCACATGTATACCGATATGTTAGATAAGAAAATAAAACAAATCTTTAATCTACCATATCTGATATGCTAGATAAGAAAATAAATCAAATCACATGTCAAAATTGTCACATGTATGATCTTAATTTTGTTTCAAATGGAACACACGACAAGTGTACGAAATATCTCGGTGCAACCAACAGGAGTACACTTGTTACACTATAACAATGTTTTGATTCTTTTCATACAAGAGTGACAAGACCATTTCAGTGATCCGGCCAGATCTCTTGCATCGGGCCCAAATATAATAAAATCACATGCTCGTTATTACACAAATAGTTAAATACTAAAATAGCAGCTAATAAGAAGTATCTATATTAAAATTGTAAAAACCTAAAGAGGTTCAATATGTTATTTTTAAATTTTATGACCACTTTTATAGTTCATTGTTTATAAGTAATTCTACTAAGAGCTTGTGTGCTAGAAAACCATTTCAAGTATGTTTAAAATGATAAAAAAAAAAGTTGACACACAACGGACTTGCGGTGGTTCATGTGAGTTTCAACTAACTCAACTTACATTCACTTTTTGGCATCCATTGAATACAGGGAATGTTTACTTTTATTTCTAACCTTCTTAATATCCGACTTTATAATACGCTTTAGTCCGAAACGCATACTGTAAACCGGTTATTAAACATGCATACACATTGTATACCGAATCGTCAAGTTTTAAACCGACCAAAACAACCATATTTTTTTTGGTTTGGTCTGGTGTAAATGGTTTGGACGGTTTATAAACTCCCTATTCCTAACTAGGGACCATTACTTATCATTCTATTTTTGTATTAAACTTTTACAAACACTTTAACTAAAAATCGCTAGAAAATAGAACAGCTTATTTGAACCGAATGCGAAGTTATTATTTCCAACACGTTTATTTAGATGCATAATAATATTTGTGATTTGTGTGGCCAATTTTCCGCGACTCGGTGAACGCAGGATAAAAAGTACTAAGAAGCTAGTGCGCACGTTAGTCGATGCCACCTCTCCCTTTCCGCCACGTCACTCAATCATACACCATATTTATCCAAAACAGTAGCACTAGTAGTAATAGTAGTAGTCCTCTTTGTTTCCTCAACAACCCAAACTTATCGGAAAAATCTCCATCACCTCTCCGTTGAAGCTTAATTCGTCGAAATCTCACTCAGATCTCTCTATCTGTGTTCGTCGTCAGGTTAATTGTTTGTTCAATTCGATGCATTTGTTGATTCATGTTCTACTAATCTGTTTCTTCCTTATTAAGATTAGTTGATAGTTAAGCTATATGGTTTTGGCATCAATCGCATCGGTTCGTTGAACTTTTGCGAGTATTTCCAAGTGATTAGTTGATTACAGTTTTTTATGTGAATGTATCGTTATTTGTGATATTTTCTGGCTGTTTACGATGCGACTTTTTTTAAGTTTTCTGATGTGCGTAGTGATTATTAGTTACGTGTATACGGAAATTCTGCATTCGATTGTTAGGTTGTGGATTGATTTGTCTAGATTTCGGTTTGGTTTGCATAGTGTGACTTCGGTGTTTTATAACTTATTTAGAAGTGTATGTGTATTATGATTTGTTGACATTCGTACATTAATCTGGAAAGGCAATGGGGTATATCGGGTTTACTGCCTAATAGTGGAAAAGGAGGTTATGTGTGATTAAGAATTGTGGAGGATAACTTACTAGTTTTAGGGCCTTTAGAATTCCTGGTACTAGTTTCGTGGTGTTCTCTAGAGTTCTTGGTTCCTGGTGATCTACCTACCATGTGGATCACTCTTCGCCTTAGGTAAGGCATCTTTAGATTCAGACAGGTATGGTGTGAGATATTGAGTATGAGTATGGGTTTGGGGCAGTAAATGGTGTAGGGATTGGTATATATAGAGGGTTGAATTGAAAGAGAATGGTAACATAGTGTTTGTTGCATGATCATGAAAGAGAATATCTACCCCATGATCTCTGGCAATGTCAGATGTGAAGGAGAGGAGAAGTTAGGGTAACAAACTTGGTGGCTGCCTTATCAATTTACATGTGATATTTGAATACCCATTAGTATCAGGGGTTTAGTCAACGGAAGTTTAACATAGTATTAAAAGAGTTCAATTTCGATTCTATCTTGTTGGTAGCTTTCACATTTCTCTGATACATGCAGAACCTATGTACGGAAATTTATTTTCTCTTTGTTGGCTTCTTTCTATTGCAGGATCCAGGTCTGCATCATACCTTGATTTTTGGGTGAATAGTGCATCTTTTTTGTGTGTGTTTCTACAATCTCTCCATAATGGCTGCAACCGGTTCTTTGCTGTTTTCTAGAGAATTGGGGATCCATAAAAGTTCTGTATATAGTAGCCAACCTAAGGTGCATGGTTTTATCCATAGGTCATTGTTTAATATTTTGCTAACAACTGATTAGGTGTTGGCTATAGACTATAGTTTAATAACAAACTATAGAACCTCTAGGATAGATTTCACATAATTTCCTTTATATGCTCATGAAGTTATTCCTTATATTTTTCACCAGGGAAAGAGATATAAAGCACACACTCAGTTTTTTCCTACTACTCTTTCTTCCCATACCTCGGTATGTTCCTAATATTATATGAGCTCTACTTCCCTGTTCACTTCTTTATTTTCTCTTTTTTTATTATTCCAAGAAGATTACCTCTTGTTGTCATATGGTAAAGTAGATGCAGCATTTCTATATGTGGTAAATGTTTCAACATGAATTACCAACTTACTAATCTTTACACAACATTAATGACATTTGTTCTGGTCTCATTATATCATTGTTGGTTGATATTTCAATAACAGTCAAAACAGTTGTGTTAAATTATATATCTTGTTGAACATGACAATTATTTTGGGATGGGGTTAGTGCTTCTTATGCCGTTGAGGCATTAACGACTCTTTGAATCTATCTCCTGATTGTGTGTTGCATCTGCAGCTACAAGAGGCTTGGAGTGTACATCTTTTGACCATACGAAGGCCAATAAAATCAACACCAACTAGGTGTAACATCTTAGTTTGTCGATCTCTATTTTCACCAAACGGTGGAAATCAAATTCCTATCTTGAAAACAGCTGCTACAGTTTTGACAAGGTGATTTTCCCCTTTATGTGTTTGCATATCTGTCTCTTAACTGTTTCCTTTTCACTTGATATATATTTAGGGTTATGTAGCTAAATTACTATCCAACCAGAATGTTAGATATTGAACATGCTATAATTTTGTTTTGAAACTTTTCTTGTTCAAAACCATAAGTCTTCAATGAAGACCTTTTCTTTATAATTCCGCATTCCCCTCTAAGAGGGTATTAAATGGAATGTAGGAGTTAAAACTGGTAAATGATATCTGTTTTTGCGTTTCCTTTCTCTGAACTTGGTGATACACATGATTAACATTTTGCCTTTATATATGTATGGGTTATTTTCAGGTCATATGAAGCTTTCCATGGTCGGTCTCTTGTAGTGCAATTGATTCCAGCTGTTGGAATTATTGCTTTTGCTGCATGGGGTCTTGGACCATTATTGCGAGTGTGCAGGGTCCTTTTTCTTCAGGTAAATATATTGATCAAATTGGTAGTATGAACTTACGTTGCTAATAGCCTGAATTCATAATTACTTGTTATAGAAAAATGATAACAGTTGGAACAAGAGTAAAGAACACCAGGTGATGACATCTTATATTCAACCTTTATTGCTCTGGGGTGGTGCTGTACTTATATGCAGGTGAAAGTAACATCATTATAGAAGCTATTAATACTCGTATATTTATATACTATCATATTCTTGTTGCCAGTTTTTTTCACAGTAACTGATCTTTGCAGAGCACTGGAACCTGTTATCTTACCTTCTGCATCAAGCCAAGCTGTCAAGCAACGGCTTTTAAATTTTGTTCGTTCATTATCTACGGTATTGGCATTTGCATACTGCCTATCAAGGTGATAATGATTAGTCTTTGATTTTTTTTTTCTTATTTGTTTAAGCTTAAACAACAAAAATGACTTATTGATTATTGATATCTAGTAAAGGTGACAATTTCGACCTATATACTTATAGATGGCTTACTTTGGTTGTATTGGACCTCTAACGGGTCAAAGGGGTGAAGCTAATTGATTTACCTAAAAGGAAATGGGTCAAACGGGTTTAAACTTTAAAGTCGTCCAAAGAGTACTCGAATGCATAAACCTCTTAAATAACTCGCTTAAAAAGTTGGCTTGTTTCTGTTATCTTATTTAGCAATTTGTTTACTCATAAAGTTGAAAACAATTGTTTGCTGTTTGGCCTGACCCGTTTTGACTCTCATTTAAAAGTTACCTGTTCTGACTGGAACCCATCACCCAACCTGTTCGAACCACCTTTCTCCCACCTATAATATCTAGATTTCTTTGCCACTGGGGGTGGGGACGGGTGGTGTATGCAAATTGTAAGCTGGGGCTTTTTTAGTAAATGTGTCTAGTTGTGCCATGACTTCATTAGCCTGGTTGGTGGGTGTTCATCACTGTTGAGTAATTTATTCATTTGTCTGAATAGGTTATTTATATTGTCATCCACATCATCATTTGATGTTTAGACACACTTTATTTTGTTTTGGCAGCTTGATACAACAAACACAAAAATTCTTTGCAGATAAAAGGGATCCTAGCGATGCAAGAACTGTATGACTCCATAAATCTAGCATATCTAATTTTGTGTGTTGATTTGGGTTATATTATCAGTAATGGTGGCAATAATAAGTATCTACACATATACTTAAATAATCGGTCGATTTGGTTATGTTCAACCTCTAATGGGTGGGTCAAACATGTAAAATAATAGAACTTAGCTAAATAGGAAACAAGTTGAATGAGAAAAGGTTGCACACAATGTCTTTTTAACGCGTAACACCTAAATCATTTTTTTCACAAGTTCTTATTATTGAAATTATATAACTTTTATGATCATATTCAACACAATTTTAATAAAAAGTTTACAAAAAGTGTTTCAGTTCAACCTAACCCGACCTTAGAAAAAGTATACTTTTTAAATTGCTACCCAACCCACTTATTTTCCCAACTCTAGTTTTCATAAGTATCTTTTGGCATAATTAGATATGGTTTCTTTATTGTCATGGCATGATATAAATTATTAGTTTGCTATTAAACTTATATTTTGCTCTACTTATTGATTCACAGATGGGTTATGACTTCGCTGGAAAAGCTGTCTATTCTGCGGTGTGGGTTGCGTCTATTTCCTTGTTCATGGAGTTGCTGGGTTTCTCTACTCAGAAATGGGTCACAGCTGGAGGGCTCGGTACTGTATTGATCACACTTGCAGGCCGTGAGGTACAATCAAAGTTAATTCACCTGAATGTTTAAAATAAAACTATTTTAAATAGTGGCTTTATGTTGTTTTCATGTAGATATTTACAAATTTCCTTTCAAGTGTAATGATCCATGCAACAAGGCCATTTGTGGTAAGTGAATGGATTCAAACGAAAATCGATGGGTATCATGTCTCTGGTACTGTTGAGGTATGTATTTTCTGTAAACTTTCAAAAATGAACCAAAGATTCTGTTGAAATCAATGCATGCATATGCAACTTTTGTTAGTGATTTAGTTTTTAATCATATTTAAATGTCAATCTGTTTAACCCTTTTACTAGATTTACCCATTCTGACCTAAATCGTTCACCTCGCTCATTATGAACATCTCATATCTTTGTTTGCTTCAGCATGTGGGTTGGTGGTCCCCAACAGTTATAAGAGGTGATGATCGTGAGGCAATTCACATCCCAAACCATAAGTTCACAGTAAATGTGGTGAGAAATCTGAGCCAAAAAACACATTGGCGCATCAAGACTCACCTTGCTATCAGTCATTTGGATGTCAACAAAATCAATGTGAGTAGATTTGTAAGGGATAATGTATGTTGATGCCACCCGTGTATTTGAATTTTTTGGCTCAAGGCCACCCATATATTAGTATTACTTCATACTTGGGTGGCCTCGGCATACATTACTGCTATTTTTTGACCATGCGAATTGCAATACGATCAGTGGTTTTACTAGAAGCATGCCTTAGATTATTGGCTTATATTTTTGAAACAGAATATTGTGGCTGATATGCGCAAGGTTTTGGCCAAAAATCCTCAAGTGGAGCAGCAAAAGCTACATAGGCGAGTGTTCCTGGAAAATGTAGACAGTGAAAATCAGGCTCTTTTGGTAAGTTATTCATTAATTAAATTGCAATGCTATTTGTTTACACTAGAGGTGGCAACTTTGACCCATTTACTTATACTGGGTTGATTTGGGTTTTGTTTATCTCTAATGGGCAGAATGGTAAAACATTTTCATTAAATTATTTACGAAGACTAGACATTACATATATTTTGGACACGAGGACAAAAGTAGTTAACAATTGATGATGTCAAATGGGTACCAAGTGGGTCGAAAGTTGCCTCAAAACGTAGTGAAACAGACTTATTGCAATATTTACCTAAGTTACATGTTGCTTATATTTCAGACACGAGGAAAGAAGTCATTAAATGCTAATGTTATATTGTATGTCTTGTTTTTGTTTGGATAGATATTGGTTTCTTGCTTTGTGAAAACATCACATTTTGAGGAATACCTTGGTGTGAAGGTAAGAGTTCTGCGACTCTTGAAAACATCTCTTTATTTTTGTTTCCTTTTTTTAGGGAAGGTGGCAATTTCTCTTTATAACTAATTTATTTATTAATGGGTCAGTCCAGGTTATGTTTTATCTTGAGAGTTGAAACAAATAGCATTAAAGGAAATCGAATGGGTTGAATGCGTTCAAAGTCAGCCAAAGTATATTTTTTATGACATCTAAATCCTTTTTATTATAAAGATTAGATATTATTGAAATAAGATATATCTGTAATAAATTATAAAAACGTAAAATTTTGGACAGTGTATTTCCGGAACAAAAACTAACTTTTTGGACCCGAACCCAATGAGCTCATTTGACATTTTTGATATATTTATGTTTAATCTAAAAACAGGAAGCTATCTTATTGGATCTACTTAGAGTGATCAGCCATCACCGGGCACGTCTTGCCACACCCATCCGTACAGTGCAGAGAATCTATCGTGATGCAGACATTGATAATGTTCCATTTTCTGATATATTCACTCAAAACCGAGCAGCTGCTAACCGTCCATTTTTACTGATAGAACCTTCTTACAAAGTCAACAGTGAAGATAAAACTAAACCTTCATCTCGTCCTTCTACCAACCCTGACGAAAAAGATGCAAAGCTTGTAACTCAGGTAACATCGTCAGAACTCACCACAGATCCCAACCCAAAACTCACCTCTGAACCCAAAGCCTCAAATGTGACGGCCACTGGTTCATCACCACCATCATCACAACCATCATCATCGCAGCCGTCATCATCTTCATCTAGCGGTAACCCGAGGTCAGCATTGGAAGATAACATTGTACTAGGTGTGGCTTTAGAGGGGTCAAAACGGATGCTTCCCATCGAGGATGAAATGGGTCCTGCAACCTCATCGACCCAATCTGAGTCCAAGGAACTGGCTAGCTGTTTAAATGGGAACGGTGGACCAACAACGACTGTTGGAAAAGACCAGAAAGATGAGCAGGGTGGTTCTTTAGCGACTGGTGCTATACCGACTAATGAGCAAAGAGAACAAGAAAAGAGGCAATAATGCTGGTTTTTTAAAAGGCTTGCATAGTTTTGATGTGTTTATTATCTCAAAATCCCATGATTTGTATATCATTGTGGAGCTGGGAGTTTGTACACATTTATGTGGCTGGTTCTATGTTGTTCATCGACTTGAAACCTGCCCGGTCGAAACCCGATCTTTGTGAACGTTCACTTCAAGAGGATATCTCGTTTTACTAGCTCTACTGTAGAGAGGAACTAATGGTAATTGAAAAATACAAGATATTTTAGCCAGAAGAACCATACTTTTTAAGAGCATTCACAACCCATTCCTTATCTTTATCCATATAATTACACTAAAAATACAACTTTTTCTCTCATCATTTTAATTAAATAATATTTTGTTATACCTTCATCATTACATTTTCTCTCTCCTACACTCACAACAACTTTTAAAAATATTAAAAAAATTATAAGGGTTGAAC
Source organism: Flaveria ramosissima (assembly GCA_025215565.1). Taxonomy (NCBI): domain Eukaryota; kingdom Viridiplantae; phylum Streptophyta; class Magnoliopsida; order Asterales; family Asteraceae; genus Flaveria; species Flaveria ramosissima. The sequence continues at coordinate 7,350,066 of CM046031.1, forward strand.
AGTAATTCCTTAAATTTACAGATTGAACAGTAACATTTATCTCTCCTCCACTCACAACCACTCACAACTACCAATAACCAAACCATATAATTTAAGGATTACACTCACATACATATACCAAACGGGTTGTGAATGCTCTAATGTATTGGGGATGATAAATAGATTGGGTTGGTAGATGGAATCTAATACAAATCTGAAAAATCATGTCTGACACATAAATTCGAATACGACACAAAGTATGTTTGAGTTTATGTGAATATAACCTTCTTAACTTGAAATTTTACTTTTATATTGACACCTGGAAGTTATATGTTATATAAAAAATTGCACTTTATTATTACATTTACGTTATAAAATTCACGAATTTTCTTTTAAATTTTAACATGATATATTCAATTACTATAAAGTGTAATATAAAACAACTATAAATATAAAAGGCAACCTAGTATATATATTACAAATATAAAATAAAATTAGTATATAAATACTAGTGTATTTATAAAGAGTATGTTTAAGCTCGATCAAATTATTTATCTCCGACTCTGATTTGTTTGAAACTTTTAGAGTAAATTATCATTGCATCCCTGACGTTTGTTCATTTTAAACACTTGCATCCTTGCGGTTTCAAAGTCTCGATTTGCCCCCTAACGTTTCATTTTTATCTCCATTTGAGTCCAAAACACTAACGGCGTTAGATTTTTCTGTTAACTTTTGTAAAATGATAAAATTACCCTTATTTATTAATTCACATACCCATCTTCAAAGTCTCCCATTTCCCCCAAATCAAACTATCAAACCCTATGGGCTTACAAAACCAACTCACCGACGTCTCATCGGTATCTCTTCTGATCATCCTTACCTCCGATCACTCATCGTCCCCATCCTCCGCTCCCTACGCATCTCTCGCCGCCGCTCCGACGACGCAAACGACGCCGTGTTGCTCCTCGCCGATCACCTCGACGCAAACCGCGTGTTGTCGTACGAATACACTCCAGATCCCGTCGATTACCAATGCATCGTGTGCTTGAACGATTTCGCTGATGGTGAACGCGTCTACCCACCACCGCGCTCAACTCCCAATCGGACATCTTCCCCTTCATCTCCTCGATGTTTTCACGGTTCGATTCCGTGACAAAGCTCTCTTTACGATGCGACCGTAGATCCGTTAGCGTAGATGACAATGGGTTGATTCTGATATCCATCCGGTGCCGGAAGCTCACGCGCCTCAAGCTCCGTGGTTGCCGTGAAATCACCGATATAGGTATGACAGCGTTGGGGAAAAACTGTAAGGAATTGAAGAAATTCTCGTGTGGATCTTGTATGGTTGTGATGCTGGTGATGGGACTGTGGTGGTGGTGATGGGGCTGCGGTGGTGGTGATGGGACTGTGATGGTGGTGATGGGGCTGCGGTGGTGGTGATGAGGCTGCGGTGGTGGTGATGGGGCTGCGGTGGTGGTGATGGGGCTGCGGTGGTGGTGATGGGGTTGCGGTGGTGGTGATGGCGCTGGGGAGGTGGTGATGGGGATGCGGTGGTGGTGATTGCGGTGGTGATGATGGGGTTGCGGTGGTGGTGATGGGGCTGCGGTGGTGGTGATGGGGCTGCGATGGTGGTGATGAGGTCTGTGAAAGTGGTGATGGTTAGTTGTCATGGTGGTGATGAAGGGTAGTTTAGTCTTTTTAACAATAATTTTAACAGGAAAACTAACGGTGTTAGTCATCTATACTCAAATGGAAATAAAAATAAAACAACATATACTCAAATGAAGATAACATGAAACGTTGGGAGTCGGATGGCAATTTTGAAACCATAGGGATGCAAATAGTTAAAATGAACAAACGTCAGGGATGCAAATGGTAATTTACTCTTTTTTTATTAACTTGGAGGGACATGTGAAACCAAAAGCAAGATTAACAACTTTAAACCTAGATGTTTTCTTAGGACATTTTTATAGTAAAATGATATACTCTCAAGTGAAGATTATAAGTTTAAATTAAAATCCCATCGAGTGTAGATATGATGAGTTTAAACATTACCTGGCGAGAGGGGCACCATCTTTGTTGTCACAATTGACAAAAAAAAGTAAATTACCATTTGCATCCCTGACGTTTCTTCATTTTAACCAGTTGCATCCCTACGGTTTCAAAATTGCCATCCGGCCCCTGATGTTTCATTTTTATTTCCATTTGAGTCCAACACACTGACGACGTTAGGTTTTTCCGTTAGTTTTAGTAAAATGACAAAAATACTCTTATTTATTAAACAAAATTCCCCCATCCACACCCCCACCCCTTTTATACTCTTTCTATCTTCTCCCTCTTTATGTCCACCACCACTTCCACCACAACCACCTCCGTCATCGCACCACCACCGCCGTCTTCGCACCACCGCCGCCGTCGCCACACCACCAACTCCACCCCCACGATCAGAAGAACCATCACCACTCCTATCTCTTCTCTTCTCTTCTCTTCTCTTCTTTTCTGTGTGTGTGCGTGATCGGTAGACCACAACCACCAAGATGTGAAATTGCTGTTCTAGAGAACCAGATCTAGTGGTGGAAGGGTGAAACACGGTGGTGGTGAAGAGTGTTTTAGGGGCTACGGTAGTGGTGATGGGGTGGCTACGGTGGTAGTGATGGGGCTGCAGTGGTGGTAATAGTGGATGCGGTGGTAGTGATGGGCGGCTTCGGTGATGGTGGTGATAAGGGTTGCGGTGGTGGTGATGGGTGGCTACGGTTGTGACATCTCGTAATTTCGTTAACTTGGAAGTTAATTTTGTTAAATTCTAAAAGGGGCCTTTTATGCCATTTTGAAACTTTGAGGTTTATTATACTTAATAGTTAAATTGGTGATTAACAAATTAATATAATAATGATAACATTATAAGTATTATAATGTTTATTTATTTTTAAGATGATGATAACTTTAAATAAAATAATTTTCTTTTAATATTAATAATACCGATAACCATAATAATATTAATATTAATAATAATAATATTAATAACAATAATGTAAATGATAATAATATTGAAAATAATAAAGTTATATAACTTTAAACTTGTAATTAATATGTTTATTACATAAAATATTAACACTTTAAACTTCAGGGGCCAAATTGTAATTTTGTTTAAACTAAAAACTAAACTTTGAAATCAACTTAACAAAACATAAACTACAGGGACCATTTGTGTAAAAAAAAACAGAAACCAACCCCCCCCCCCCCCTTGCGCAACCCCGCACATCCGGCCACATTTCCGACCGCGGCTCCGGTGAGCTCCGGCGAACCCTAAAACCCATTAAAACCCTCGAATAATGAACCAAAACCGTTTCCAATCCGTTCGTGTACTCATTTCGAACTTGAATGCACCTTTAATTTCGTTTAAACAACAGTTACAAGCTCGGTTCGATTGTATAACCGAAGCATTCTTAATCACATGGCCGTTCGAGCCTTAAAGTACAATAATAATCTAATTAACTCAACAAAAACGATCATTTGTTAACCTATAATCGTATACAAACCTCAATTTTACCTAAAACACACCTGAACATCATTAACGACATTCATCTTGATCGCGACCTGCAACCATGGTGTTCGTCAACCTTCGGTCGATTTTAGATGAAATTGACAGAGGGCTTTCGAACATCATAACCTTTACAAGCTTCACACAAGATTAATTCGAGTATTATCAACGTTTATGTCATGATCGATGCTCAACCCAGTCGCGACTCGAATGTAAACTCGAAGAGCATCAATTCGAACTCAAAAACGTAAGTTTGTACTTCATTATACTCGATTTCATCCACTAATCAAAAGCCCTAACAATGATTTGATTATTAACCCGTTTGATGCTTCGATTTGGGGATTTACCGAAACTAGGGTTCATATGGATTGGGGATTACTTGAAACATGATTTATAATAATTAATTTGTAGTCTTAAACAACATCTGGGCTTTGGCCCGGCGGTTAGACACAGAGTTTCACATGGGAGAGGTCAGGGGTTCGAACCCTGCCTCTGCCATGTTTACTTTTAATTGTTTTTTTATTTTATATATTTTTAATCCAGAAAAGTTGTACTATATTAATAAATAAAAATAGAAAAAAATTATTATTTTGTTAACTAAAAAGATTTCTGAAATTATTAAGCTAATTTTTTTAAAGATTGTTAAACTTATAACATTCAATTTATTTTTCTTTTAAAAGAATAAAATATCATAATTTATTTAGTCATTATATGATATAAATATAATATGGTTCAAATTAGAATTATTTCAAAACCTTATTTAATTACATGTTAACTATTCAAATAGTTTTTAAATAATTAATCATGTAACCATGTTATACTTAATAAACTTATTACTAAACTTTTATTTAAATTCTTGGAACTAATAAAATAATATATGATACTTTATTTTTATTATTAAAATCTTGTATTATAAGATCTTTATAATAGATCATTTTAAAATAATTTTAAATAATTTTAAAGTCACTTAAATAAGTATTTAATAAATTCTCTTTATCAAATAATTAATTATTAAATTAATTATTTTCTTTTATTATACTTATTTCTATAAAATCAATAACTTAAATTGTTAAGACATTTTCAATTATTATTGGTCTTAATTGATTTAAATTATCTTTATTAAACCTAAATGGTTTATTATTAAACTCCCAAATTCCATTTGAAACCCTAGTTCATGTTTTATTGTTTATCTTATTACCAAACCTAATCTTGGAATCTATACGTTTAAACAACTTGTAAAAGAAATCAGTGGAACCTCGTTTAAATTATTATCATCATCATTATAAACATAGTTACTCATCAAAACCCTAAAACTATTGAAACCCTAATTCTTATTTAAACATTAATCAATATATTAACCTTAATCTTCATCTTGTAAATTATATATTTAGGTGCTTGTAATGGACACTTGGGATTTACCTTGTAATCTTTTATATCATCTTGAAACGCTTATTTCCATGTGAGTTTTCCTTGTCCCCTTTTTACATTTTTCACACTATTTTGGGTGAAACATGATTGCTTATACATGATACACTTATACACGTTTGAGACTTGTAAATCACATGCAATTCAACTTATTATTTGTCATAGTTATTTGTGTATTGTAAGTGTTTATATGAGATACATAGTTTGTTTACAATCATTAACTATTGCTAGCCTGGCGACGTCTTAGATCTTTGGGCCTGACAAGCCTATTTGGTGCTAAAGTCGAGGTATTGCCGACTCCTAGGGGCCGTACGCTTGTGCACTAGGGAACCAAATACACTTAGCCAATCTTTTATACTTGTAATCAAGTCGAGGTTTGGTTGTAACGATATGTGTTCTATAACCTTACTAGCTTATAACCTATGACATGAATTGCTACTTGTAACCTTTTTCATATTATGTATGAAAACCTTGGAAACTCACCAACTATTTATAGTTGACCTTTTATTTTTATCATGTTTCAGGAAAACCCCCAAGTTTTGAAGTGAACTTATGTTGCTGGCATATTCTAGGACTTGGACCTAGTTAATAAACAAAATGATTATGTTTGTTATTTCATGTTGAAACTTATTTCATTATTGAGACTTATGCTTGTAATGTAATTTTGAAAACTTATGAATAATATATTTGGGAATTAATAATAGCGTTATGTGGCTGTGAACAATCTTAACCCTCACACCTCGACGTTTCCGCCGTCAAGGTTGGGGTGTGACAGATTGGTATCAGAGCCCATAACTATAGGGATTTAGGTTATTAGAAATGGTGACCTAGACTATAGTTGCATGAACCTCATAGAAAGATCCTTATACCTTTGTGCTTACATGTTGTTTGCATGCTACATAATGCTATGCCTTTTGTGCGACTTGATGCCTTAGCATAGGATTGCTTTATGTATGCTTTAACTTAGTTACTTGTCTCCCTAAACTTAACTTTAACTCTTTGATTCTCCCCGACAAATGAACTTCCTAAATCTATTCTCAACGACGTGTGGAATCTACACTTATCATCGTGGGTTTAATTCCTTAGACTCTATGTCTAATCTTTGAAAATCTCATCAAGGTTTTGATTTCATAAACCAAAGAAATTTGTGTGACACATAGACACCTGTATTCTGGATTTCCTGGCAAAAGGCCTTCGGGCTAAGGCAAGCATATCGTATAAATCTCATTGTTAGACCAGTTATGCTTACCTGGGGATTTCTGGGATGAGTGATAAATTATGGTCAACATACACAAGTCTCTATGGCAAATGGGTCAATTTACCTTGACGTGTCAACGATTCCAAATGGTAATGCGTTACCAAATGGAACCATCCTCTTCGTATCTTAAAAATCTTTGATTCCTTGAACCGGTATCTCTTCATTCTTATCATACATAATGTTCCCGTTAATATTGAACCTAACCTACATTTCAACTCTTACGTTTAAACACCGTATACGTTGAGCGTTTCATGTAACTAATTCTTGACCAACGTGAACATGAATCTTAATATACCCAAAGATATTGGGAATCTAAACCGAATGGTCATCAAAAAAAAAAACTTTAGACCGCTACTTATGGTTCTCAAGTCTCCTTAAGGATGTGTCCCATAACTAAGAACATGCAATGCTATAGGTGGAATTCTTACGTCTCGAGATACTTTGTCTAGGCAAAGTGTAAATGGTGATTTGACTCGATCATTGAATCCATTTACTTGACTCGAAACCCTTGAGATGAGTGATCACTTATAAGTACGCATGTCTTTAATAAGGTTATGGTTGACCTCATGACTTGAGGAGTTCATGTATTTTTTTTCAATTGTGAATCGAATGTTCACATCTCGTCGTGATGTTGAATCACTCTTGTCATTGATTTAATCTTCCTGATTTAAACCATTCAAGATTTGAACACCATCATAACTAATTCTGTTAACTCGAACTTTGACCTTAAACTTTGTAAGCATGATTTTTCCTTTTGTTACATTGATGTAACTTGAAATTTTCCGAATTTCTAATTGATATTATTTTCCTTTCGTCGTTAAATCAAATTCCGTACCGTCTGCACCGTGAGAGATGCAAGTGTTTGAAAGTCAACCTATGACTAAGAACACCCGTATCTCCTAAATGATTCTAACTCATCAAAACAGGGGTGATTCCCTTACTTTGATGATTCTCTATTCGTTTTGATAAATGGTTTCCAATTGTGACTTATAAAATTTCATCCTCTGGATCGGGGTGATTTCCTTATCCCGAGGATTGAATTCAATTATTTCCTTTGGAATGACATTTCACAAATGACATGATCTCACCAAAATAGGATTGAAACCCGTACTTTGGTGACAAATGTCAATCTTCGATTGTTTTCTTGCTATGATGAAATTCAATCATCAAGATAGGCGTGAATTCCATACCTTGATGATAATATCATCTTTATGAATTGTATTTGCTCAAATGAGACGACTTCATCAAAGTAGGAGTGATTTCTGGATTTTGATGAAGAAGTTCATCTTGTTATATTTTGTTTTTGTAAAACTTCACCGTTAAGATAGGAGTGATTTCCCTTACCTTAATGGTGAGTTACCTCGTCTTATTTCTGTGGATCCGCAACAAGGAGTTGGGATCGAACTTTTTGATTGGTAAGTTAGTGGTCATACCTTGGGAATACACCCTCAAGCTAGGAGTGAAAACCACACCTTGATGACTATTCTCATTTCTTGATCTCCAATTTACCAAGGTTTTAATCAAGTGACAAGAAACATGTAGTAACTTGAAGGGTGAACCAATGTTAGTGTTTGAACCTATCAAGCCAAAGCATGATTTCTGAACTTGTAAGGAGACCCGATCGCTCTAGGTTGATTCTGATTCCGAGCTTGGAGCATTTGAATTCTTAAATCGATTTCTCTCCCTTTATCTTAAATTTTGACTCGATCTAGTTACATCGAACCATTTATTCCTTACTTATCAACTTTCATTTTGAGTTGTCATCAACACATGATTGTGTGATGGTAGCCTTCTTAAAAAAATCTTTCTACTAAATCAAGACATTGTCAACTTGTGGTTATGTCTTTCTAGTCATACGAATGTTCTCGACTGTACTTATGGGTTTGATGAACTGTGTATGCAAACTATACTTGGAAATTTGCTACCTTGCAAAATATAAGTACATATCCTATTGTCCACGTCATTTCTTAAATCGTCTTTAATCCTTAACCATTGAAAATCATTAAAACACTATCTTGATTTCGATCAACGAGACTCGTTATTACTTACATTGTGACACGGATATAAAGGTTCATAAACCTTCGAACCTTGTGGTCATGGGTTTGGTATGAAAGAAAAGACATAACTTGGTATATGTCCAAGTGTCTCACATTCATATAGGACAACACCTAACCTTCGTGTTCCTGTGAATCTCCTGTTTTATTTCTTATCACCGAATGTCTCTTATTTTGGATGTCATACTGAAAATTGGTGCATTATAGACCAATTGATTAATCCCATATTGACTCATGTGAGATAATGAGTCAATAAATTGACTTGTATCTAACTCAAGAATTCGTATACCGTGGTATGGCGTTAAAACATCGATCGTTATTTTGGATGACCGGTTCCTTTTCTGCTTTTAATAATGTTCCCAACCATCGTCGTGAACTTGTTTCAAAATCTTCGCATATCGTATAATTCTTAGACCAATGATTGGTCAAAAGAGGGATACATATTCATAAGATATGCGTTAAGACCGTTTCATATAGTGACGTTGGGATTCTTAAACCCTGACGGTCAACTTTTCTTATCATTGTTGGTCCTTTATTGATTTCTAGACATCAATTTACTACGAAATTACATTCTAGAAGTTGTGATTTATGAATCTAAGGTACCACGGTAGCTCGTTATTGTTTTTCAATGTTTTATCTCAAAACGTTTCGCGTTCGTTATGTTAAGAATCTTGTAGGATTCCATGAAATGAAACATCTCATTTGTAATCAAACGTCCATCACTGTTCGTTGAACACTCACCTTTCATTACAATTCCTTTGTTTCATTTAAGTTCATTTTTAATTTCGGGACGAAATTCTTTTAAGTTGGGGAGACTGTGACATCTCGTAATTTCGTTAACTTGGAAGTTAATTTTGTTAAATTCTAAAAGGGGCCTTTTATGCCATTTTGAAACTTTGAGGTTTATTATACTTAATAGTTAAATTGGTGATTAACAAATTAATATAATAATGATAACATTATAAGTATTATAATGTTTATTTATTTTTAAGATGATGATAACTTTAAATAAAATAATTTTCTTTCAATATTAATAATACCGATAACCATAATAATATTAATATTAATAATAATAATATTAATAACAATAATGTAAATGATAATAATATTGAAAATAATAAAGTTATATAACTTTAAACTTGTAATTAATATGTTTATTACATAAAATATTAACACTTTAAACTTCAGGGGCCAAATTGTAATTTTGTTTAAACTAAAAACTAAACTTTGAAATCAACTTAACAAAACATAAACTACAGGGACCATTTGTGTAAAAAAAAACAGAAACCAACCCCCCCCCCCCCCTTGCGCAACCCCGCACATCCGGCCACATTTCCGACCGCGGCTCCGGTGAGCTCCGGCGAACCCTAAAACCCATTAAAACCCTCGAATAATGAACCAAAACCGTTTCCAATCCGTTCGTGTACTCATTTCGAACTTGAATGCACCTTTAATTTCGTTTAAACAACAGTTACAAGCTCGGTTCGATTCTATAACCGAAGCATTCTTAATCACATGCCGTTCGAGCCTTAAAGTACAATAATAATCTAATTAACTCAACAAAAACGATCATTTGTTAACCTATAATCGTATACAAACCTCAATTTTACCTAAAACACACCTGAACATCATTAACGACATTCATCTTGATCGCGACCTGCAACCATGGTGTTCGTCAACCTTCGGTCGATTTTAGATGAAATTGACAGAGGGCTTTCGAACATCATAACCTTTACAAGCTTCACACAAGATTAATTCGAGTATTATCAACGTTTATGTCATGATCGATGCTCAACCCAGTCGCGACTCGAATGTAAACTCGAAGAGCATCAATTCGAACTCAAAAACGTAAGTTTCGTACTTCATTATACTCGATTTCATCCACTAATCAAAAGCCCTAACAATGATTTGATTATTAACCTCGTTTGATGCTTCGATTTGGGGATTTACCGAAACTAGGGTTCATATGGATTGGGGATTACTTGAAACATGATTTATAATAATTAATTTGTAGTCTTAAACAACATCTGGGCTTTGGCCCGGCGGTTAGACACAGAGTTTCACATGGGAGAGGTCAGGGGTTCGAACCCTGCCTCTGCCATGTTTACTTTTAATTGTTTTTTTATTTTATATATTTTTAATCCAGAAAAGTTGTACTATATTAATAAATAAAAATAGAAAAAAATTATTATTTTGTTAACTAAAAAGATTTCTGAAATTATTAAGCTAATTTTTTTAAAGATTGTTAAACTTATAACATTCAATTTATTTTTCTTTTAAAAGAATAAAATATCATAATTTATTTAGTCATTATATGATATAAATATAATATGGTTCAAATTAGAATTATTTCAAAACCTTATTTAATTACATGTTAACTATTCAAATAGTTTTTAAATAATTAATCATGTAACCATGTTATACTTAATAAACTTATTACTAAACTTTTATTTAAATTCTTGGAACTAATAAAATAATATATGATACTTTATTTTTATTATTAAAATCTTGTATTATAAGATCTTTATAATAGATCATTTTAAAATGATTTTAAATAATTTTAAAGTCACTTAAATAAGTATTTAATAAATTCTCTTTATCAAATAATTAATTATTAAATTAATTATTTTCTTTTATTATACTTATTTCTATAAAATCAATAACTTAAATTGTTAAGACATTTTCAATTATTATTGGTCTTAATTGATTTAAATTATCTTTATTAAACCTAAATGGTTTATTATTAAACTCCCAAATTCCATTTGAAACCCTAGTTCATGTTTTATTGTTTATCTTATTACCAAACCTAATCTTGGAATCTATACGTTTAAACAACTTGTAAAAGAAATCAGTGGAACCTCGTTTAAATTATTATCATCATCATTATAAACATAGTTACTCATCAAAACCCTAAAACTATTGAAACCCTAATTCTTATTTAAACATTAATCAATATATTAACCTTAATCTTCATCTTGTAAATTATATATTTAGGTGCTTGTAATGGACACTTGGGATTTACCTTGTAATCTTTTATATCATCTTGAAACGCTTATTTCCATGTGAGTTTTCCTTGTCCCCTTTTTACATTTTTCACACTATTTTGGGTGAAACATGATTGCTTATACATGATACACTTATACACGTTTGAGACTTGTAAATCACATGCAATTCAACTTATTATTTGTCATAGTTATTTGTGTATTGTAAGTGTTTATATGAGATACATAGTTTGTTTACAATCATTAACTATTGCTAGCCTGGCGACGTCTTAGATCTTTGGGCCTGACAAGCCTATTTGGTGCTAAAGTCGAGGTATTGCCGACTCCTAGGGGCCGTACGCTTGTGCACTAGGGAACCAAATACACTTAGCCAATCTTTTATACTTGTAATCAAGTCGAGGTTTGGTTGTAACGATATGTGTTCTATAACCTTACTAGCTTATAACCTATGACATGAATTGCTACTTGTAACCTTTTTCATATTATGTATGAAAACCTTGGAAACTCACCAACTATTTATAGTTGACCTTTTATTTTTATCATGTTTCAGGAAAACCCCCAAGTTTTGAAGTGAACTTATGTTGCTGGCATATTCTAGGACTTGGACCTAGTTAATAAACAAAATGATTATGTTTGTTATTTCATGTTGAAACTTATTTCATTATTGAGACTTATGCTTGTAATGTAATTTTGAAAACTTATGAATAATATATTTGGGAATTAATAATAGCGTTATGTGGCTGTGAACAATCTTAACCCTCACACCTCGACGTTTCCGCCGTCAAGGTTGGGGTGTGACAGATTGGTATCAGAGCCCATAACTATAGGGATTTAGGTTATTAGAAATGGGATTCCCAAGGTTTTTTTATGTTATTATTTAATTTTAAGGGTAGTTTTATCTTTTTAATAATAATTTTAACAAAATCATTAACAGTGTTAACCATTTGAACTCAAGTTGAGATAAAAGTAAAACGTATAGACTCAAATGAAGATAACATGAAATGTAGGGGGTAGATGGCAATTTTTAATAATAATTTTAATAAAATCATTAACAGTGTTAACCATTTTGACATTCCAGGTCATATCAGTTATTTTCAAAAACCCTATACTACAAGTATAGCACCATACATAGCATGACTCCTTCGGATGACAAAACTAGGGATGATCACATCAGTCATTCAGAAAAGATATATGTGGCGTATAGCTTCATACACCACGTTCGCCGGCTAGTGTCGTATGTTTGACATCTGTACGTAAGAAAACCTATCATGACATAAAAACGTATATTTTTAATTAAAAAATATGTAAAAAATTATTTTTTTAAAAAGTTAATGTAAAAATTTATATATATAATTTTATTAAAAATAAGACATGAAACAAAAAAATTAAAAAATCTATACGTTGCGTATGACCCTATACACCACGTGTAGTGCTATACGCCACATATAGGCGTCAAGGTAACAAAAATTGTAAGTTTTTTGAAATAAAAAACCTATACATGTCTTCTTGACATTCCAGGTCATATCAGTATAGTACTGCCATAGTACGCCACGTATAAAGTCGGCCGCCACATGATTTGACACTTCGTACGTTAGAAAATGTCGGTGAATGTGTTTTAAACATATACGCTTCGTAAGGTGATATTTGAAACGTGTGTTTTTGAGGGTGTTGAATTGAAATTTTAGATTGTTCATATAACGGAGCACTTTTATATAATAACTTATTTAAAGTATGATATCCCCCAGATATCTAACCGTTGGAGAAACACGACGAGAATCGTCATGAAAGATTTGTAACGGATACCATCTATGATGAGTTATATATCCCCTGCTTCCACTTGTTCTTTCTCCAACATCACAATCGATCTTCTCAATATCAAAGGCCAACGAATAGTTCCATTCTTCTCACCTTTGATTCATTCATCAATCATCACCGTTGTATTTGAAGAACATTGATTCTTTCTGCTTGGATTTGGGTTAGGTTGTATCCAACAGCAAATCAGTTTGTTGATAAACCCTAATGATGAAATTCCAAGGCTTGTAATGCATGTATTCATCTCTCTGTGATTCTTCTTCAATTCGTTCTTGTAATTGAGTGAGTTACTCCTCTTCCACCCTTTGGATTTTTAGATTTTGTTTAAGGGTCAACATCAAACCCTAAACTTGTGTTATGTCTTTCAGTTTGTAATTTGCTTTACATTGTGGAACTACATGAAGAATTTGATTATTCTTGCATATTGTGTGAATTATTGTTTCTCATTTCTCATTTTCTGTTATATTTGATGTAGAATTACAGAAGAGGGGTTCTACTTCTACAAAGAGTATTGGCATAAAAAGGATAAAGGTTTCTCCTTTGGTTCAAATCTCAGAGGAGCGATGAGGGATAGTATTACTAACGAGGATGCTTTGAACGGAATAAAATTGAGTTGGTGATGTCTAACACATTCTAAAAGGAAGTTTGTCTAGGTTACGAATCCTGATGCTAAAAGGTACGAGTATCATCTTAAGTATATGATAATTTTGATAATTTGACGATTGTTGTTGGAGGGAGATGGTGGTGGTGGTAACTTGCCACCTTCATCAGGTGCAATTCAATGCTTGGAGAAACGAAATTCCTCGTAATGGCAACAAGGTTTATTTCTTTCTTCTTTTTTTTCCCTCAAAACAACTTCCTATTTGATTATTACTTCCATACTTCTTCTTTATTTGATTCTGTTTGTGAAGCAAATGTAGCATAATATGTTTACAAATAAATTGTTTCATGAGAAGATGAAGTCTGTGAGAAGATTCGTCTGACTGACCACTGTATCCGGAATACATAGATGATTAACAGCTTCCACTTGTATCTGGAATACATAGATGATTAACAGCTTCTGTTCTTGTTTGTGTGTGTGTTTTTTTTCTTTTCTGGAATTGAGGAATTGTTGTGGATTCCATTATAAAATGTGCTGATAATATATAGGAAAAGACAACTTTACCGGACCTCAACTTGTTGGGGACAAAGGAGTAGTTGCCAAATATATGTGCTTGCTTGACCCTTTAATCACATAATTTGATCTGTTTATCACTTTGTCAGAACTTTGTTGTGGTTTAGCCCAAATTCGAGCAGAAAATTATTTTGAACTATCCTCATGTAAGATACATACGCTCTTGACTTTTAATTTTCCTTGAAATAGCCTAGCATCATGAATGCATAACTCGGTTTGCTTTTTAAAATGGTATGCATGATCCCCCGAAGAATTTAGCAAATAAGTACCCACTTGTACCAAAAAAGCACAATACTAGTATGCATAATCCCTTTTTTTTGGGTAAGGTTCCTGTTCTACTTGATACTTTTTGCCCCATTAGTATACTTGAAATTAGTCATCATTACAGAAATTTAGTAGCTTTGATGTTGAATTAGAAATTATGATCTTGGTGCACTAGTTTTTTTATCTTGTCCTTTAAATAGGCATTTAATATATATGATTAGTAGTTTAACAGTTTTAAGGAGTGTTTGTTTTTTTTCAAAAAGCTCTTCCTCACCTCTTCATCTGCGCGCACCCAGACACAGGAAAACATTTTGAAAGGATAGACTGTTTGATTTCAGGAATACCTTTCATTAAAAAATGTCTTTCTGAGGTCTGCATGATGCATACATGCAGATATAAACCATTGACTTCACAAGTCTTATATCCTCTTCTCATTCTCCATTTTCTCATCTACCCTCAAAAAACAACTGACCTTTTCCTCCTTCAAAGTCCACCAAGTAAACTCCACCTTCGCAGCCATCGCCAGCCACTGCAGCCACCGCAGCCATCGCCGGCCATCGCGGACCTTAAGCCAACTCCTCCCTCCATCCGCCGCCCCCTCAGCGTCTGCCTTCCTCTAGCTGGTGCCCCCTCCAGCTCCTCGTTCCTCCAACCGCCTCCCCCTCCACCGTCCGGGTCGCCGACTGCCGCTCTCCAGCCCTGTCGCCGACCCTTGAGGGTAAGGTAAAGTTGCAATGTTTAAGGTTTTGCTTGATTTGTGGTTATGTATTATGGTTTGTGATATGGTTTGGTGTTTTGTTTGATTTCTGGTTTATGTAGTATGGTTGGTGATTTAGTTTAATATTTTGTTTTATTTGTGAATTTAGGTAGTATAACTTGTGATTTGGTTTAGTATTGTGTTTGATATGTGATTTTAGCTAGTATGATTTGTGATTTAGTTTAATATTTGGTTTGATTTGTGAATTTAGGTAGTATATCTTGTGATTTGGTTTGGTATTATGTTTGATTTGTGATTTTATTTAGTATGATTTGTGATTAGGTTTAATATTTTGTTTGATTTGTGATATTAGGTGGTATGATTTGGTTAAGCATTTTGTTACATTTGATTTGTGAAAAATGTTTGTTATTTTGTTGATTAATAGAAATGGGATAGAAACAACAATGGTCGATTGAGCAACAAAATTGCTCAATAGAGACTTGCATAGAAATGTAAACAAGTTGGGTAGAAAAGGATTGACTATGCACAAAGAGTCATGGAACAACTGAGGAAAAATGCTTAACGAGAGGTTTCGCTTGGATATGACGCAAAACAAATGAAGAATGCGTATGATAATCTTAAAGTCGAATTACATAGGGTGGGTGTATTTGAAAAACAAAACAGGCAGCATATACAACCCTCAAACAAACACTTTTACTTTAACTAACGAGGAATGGGAAGAATTTAAGAAGGCATGTTTATATATACAATTTTTTAACAAGTACCTATAAACATAAACTTAAAACACTTTTTACTTTCGGTTTAGGGGCATCCAAAGGTGGGATCATTGAAAAAAGCTCCACTGCCTTTTCCAGAGCTTTGTCCTTAATTGTTTGATAGTAATACTGCCACTGGGGGTAGCAAGTGGACTTCAACCCAAACAACATCGGTTGTTGGGTCATCTTCTTGTCAAACCGCTTATGCTTACATGACATCGTTTTACATGACATGGAAGATGATGCCTACCCCTGAGCCTAATCCAAATAAAAGGGCAAAAACCTCAAAATCATCCTCTATCACCACTGATAATCATCTAGCCCTTGATATGTAAAAGGCTTTACAATATTTGATCAAAAGCAAATAAGGTTTGATAGATCTTGAATGTTCTCAGAAGTTGAAGTTAGTTGGTTTAGACCCTGTTGATCCTCTATTCTTGGCCGCTTTTCATAGTTTTGGAGTTTCGTCCTATATGAGAGAGGCATGGATGATAGTGCCACCAATTACTGAGGTATTGAGAGGGTGGATCTTGATGACAACAACAAGTATTGAGAGGACGAAACTCCAAAAATATGAAAAGCGACCAATAATAGAGGATCAACACGTAAACCCAACCAACTTCAACTTCTTAGAACATTCAAGAACTGCCGGACCTTATTTGCCTTTAATCAGATATTATAAATCCTTTTGCATTTCAAAGGCTAGATCATCAGTAGTGATAGATGATAGTTTTGAGGTTTTTGTTTTTTTATTTAGATTAGGATCAGGGGTAGGCTCGGGGGTGGGATCGGCGATATCCTCATGAATAGCCTCGGAACTAAAATCATAAAAGCTGACATCATATTCTGAGTCATGAAAAACGATGTCCATAAGCATAAGCGATTTGACACGATGACATGAAGATGACCTAACAACCGATGTTTGGGTTGAAGTCCACTTGCTACCCCTAGTGGCAGTATTACCATCAAACAATTGAGCACAAAGCTCTGGAAAAGGCAATGGACCTGTTTTCAATGATCCCGCCTTCGGATGCCCCTAAAACGAAAGTAAAATTTTTTATAAGTATGTTTATAGGTATTTGTTAAAAAATTTGTATATATAAAGATACCTTCTTAAATTCTTCCCATTCCTTGTTGGTTAAGGTAAACGCGATTGTTTGAGGGTTGTATATGTTGCATGTTTTGTTTTTCAAATACACCCACCCTATGTTTTTAGCTTTAAGATTATCGTACGCATTCTTCATTTGTTTTTGCGTCAAATCCAAGCCAAACCTCTCCTTAAGCACTTTTCCTAAGTTATTTTATGACTCTTTGTGCATACTCAATCCTTTTCTACCCAACTTGTTTAACTCTTCTATATAAGTCTCTATTAAACATTTTTGTTGCTCAATCAACCATTGTTGTTTCTCTTCCATTTCTATTAGTCAACAAACAACAAGCATTTTCAGAAATCAAATGTAATAAAATACGAAACCAAATCATACCACCTAATATCACAAATTAAACAAAATATGAAACCCAATCACAAATCATACTAGCTAAAATCACAAATAAAACATAATACTAAACCAAATCACAAGTTATACTACCTGAATTCACAAATCAAACTAAATATTAAACAAAATCACACATCATACTACCTAAAATCACAAATTAAACACAACACTAAACCAAATCACAAGTTATACTACCTAAATTCACAAATCAAACAAAATGTTAAACTAAATCACCAATTATACAACCTAAAATCATAAATCAAACAAAACCTAAACCAAATCACAAATCATACTAGCTAAAATCACAAATCAAACAAAATACTAAACCAAATCACAAATCATACTACATAAACCACAAATTAAACAAAACCGTAAACCAAATCACAAACCATAATACATAAACCACAAATCAAACAAAACCTTAAACGTTGCAACTTTACCTTACCCTTAAGGGTCGGCGACGGGGCTGTAGAGCGGTGGTCAGCGACGCGAATGGTGGAGGGGGGCAGCGGTTGGAGGAACATGGAGCTAGAGGGGGCGCTGGCTGGAGGAACACGAAGCTGGAGGGTGGCGCTGGCTGGAGGAACACGAAGCTGGAGGGTGGCGCCGGCTGGAGAAACGCGAACGCCGGAGCGGGCGGCGGCTAGAGGGAGGGGCTCTCTTGAGGTCCGGGGTGGCTGGCGGTGGCAGCGAAGATGGAGTTTACTCGATGGACTTTGAAGGAGGAAAGGGTCTGATGTTTTTTTAAGGTAGAATGAGAAGATGGAAAAGGAAACGAGGATAGAAGACTTGTGAAGTCAATGGTCTATGTCTGACTCATGCAGACCTCAGGAAGACCTTTTTAAATGAAAAATTTTCCGGTAATCAAACACTTTGCCTTCGCAAAATGTTTTCCTGTGTCTGCGTGCGCGTAGATGAAGAGGTGGGGAAGAGCTTTTTGAAAAAAAAAAACATACCCTTAGATGACGTTCTAGTATTGGAGACAGGGAAAAATTCAGATCATAAGAATTTTTGTTGCAACTGGTTTCCGTTTAGGAACCTAACCTTAGATATGTGCATGATAAAATTACTCCCTCCCTTTTTCTTGTTGGTTTGTTGCTTACTAAAAATAATATCCTTTTGCAAACTGCAATCATCTGTTCATAGGAACAACAAAACATCAGCCATCTATAATTAATGATTTGCAGGTTTACAAGAATGGACAACTATTTCTGTCATCAAAAAAGTGAATTTTGTTGGACTAATCTTGTCATTGTCTAATCGTTAGAGGGTTTATTTAGTTAGTTTTATTAATTGGTTTATTGAATTTGATTTAATTACTTGATTTAGTTTGATTTGGTAGATAGATTAGTTAATTATGTTTTGATTTAATTTCTTAATTTAATTCTAGTTAGGGTAACTTAGTCTCCAAGTTTGTTTAGTATATATAAGGGTTAAAGTCTTTGTAATAAAGTGTGGCTTAATTGGTATATTAATAAATTTCTTTCTGTGTTGTTTTTAAGTTTTTGTTGCTTTGAGATTGGACATGTGCCAACAAATTTTCTCATCATTCAGTGTTAAACGGTATTCAACTAGCACTTTTTTCATACGGGGATTATCTTAATTATTACATGCTTAGGGAAGCAATGGAGATTTTGTTTCTCCTGTTATAAGAATTATTATGATCCATTGTCTTCCATAATTTGATAGAACATGTGGCCTCACAACCTTGGAGTAAATTCTACAAGGTTGTAATTTTCACTCTTAAGTCGCTTTGTATATATTTTGATATGAAGAAAAGATGGTTTATTCTCAAACAAACCTAACTAGTTATAACAGCCCACGTAAACCGTATCAAGATATTGTCCATCTTTTCCCGACGAGTCACCATCTAGAGACTCACGGTTTTGTTTAGTTGCTCGTCTAGGCAAAACGCATCTTGGTAGAGGAGGTTTCCACCCCCTTATAAGGAGGGTTTCATTCTCCCCTCCTCAACTAATGTGGAACTTACATCTCCACCCCCCTTACGGAGCCCAGGGTGCTCGTTGGCATATCGGTTCAGCCCCTGGCTCTGATACAATCTGTAACAGCCCACGTAAAGCGTACCAAGATATTGTCTGTTTTGCCCCTAATGGGTCGCCCATCCAGAGACTCATGGTTTTGTTTTTACCTAACGAGTTGCTCATCCAGGCAAAACGCGTTTTGGTCACCCCCCAAGATAGGGTCAGGTAACAAGGTACATGCATATAAAGTAGTCTAACTACTTATAATAGTAATAGAAGCAAACTAGCTGAATAGAAATCAGATATTAGACAGGAATCAGGAATTCATACCTTAGTCAAATGACAAAAGCATACAAAGTCCCACATCGGTCGTGAACAGGAGAGATTCCTGGTTCATAAGAAATGTCTGGCCTCTAATAACACCAACACGTTTTAGGCGTATTAGATATGGATGAGAGGAGAACTCCACAGTTAAGCGTGCTCATGTGGAAACAATCCATGGATGGGTGACCTTCCTGGGAAGCACCCAGGTAACCAAAAAACAAATCCGTGAGCTCCTCATGGGCAAAGTAGATAATATTGGTGGTACGAGTGGCCGGATGTTATAAAATGGTATCAGAGTCACTCTTGTGCCGTTCGGGATGGTGGGGCAAATCTCATCAAGGATGGTGAGTCCTCGGGGGTGTTCAGAGAGACAACTTAAGCAAATCCCACGTCTATTGATGTGATGATGGGGCAAATGTCATTGAGGACGATAAGTACAATTGGGGGTTGGTGACTGTAACACCCTAGGCAAATCCCACATCAGTCATGAACACGATAGATTTCTGGTTCATAAGGAATATTTGGCCTCTAATATCACTAACGTGTTTGGGCGTATTGGCTGTGGATAAGAGGAGAACTCCACAATTAAGCATGCTCGGGTGGCAGCAATCCATGGATGGGTACCTCCCTAGGAAGTTTTCACCCGGACAACCAAAGCAAAGTCGTGAGCTCCTCCTGGGCAAAACGAACAATATTAGTGGTACGAGAGACTAGGTGTTAAATTGGTCTTCTTCCGAAGTGATCCAGTAAGTTGCAGATCTTATAATATGATATCTTGCCTTCGTTTATGTGGAAATTCACAAGCTTCTGTTAACTTCTATATGATAAATTGTTATATTTTGTTATATACATGTCCTTAAAAACACATAGGTATCTATCATCTAATAACAATGATAAGGAAGGTATACATATGTGTGTGTCGTATCATCGGATGATGAGCCGCAAGATCCACTTAAGCACATCTATCATACGACATATTAGCATGATCCAACTCAAGGTAAAGTGATACATTTATAGGCTACAATTAGTTATCATCGGATGATGAGCCACAAGATCCACTTAATCACATCTATCATACGACATATTAGCATGATCCAACTCAAGGTAAAGTGATACATTTATAGGCTACAATTAGTATTAATCTCTTTAGTTAACAATCTAACCAAATTGGCCCAACTTTCGAGACCAACGGGTCCCAGTTAGTTCACGAGAAGCCCAAACCCAAAAATTCTCCCACTTTGAGGCTTCAAACCACACTCAGTTGCATTCCACTTACTTCTTTTGTACTTCTGTAAATAAAAAACCTTTGATTTTTACACCCCCTAGCTACCCTCACCTTCTAAACATTATTTCTGAAGGCTAGCTGGAGCTTTGCAAAGCTTCAGCTTATCTAGCACCATGGATTTTGTAAACATTATCGTTTTTTGCACCTGAGATGTTCTTCAAACTAATTGTTCCATCACCGATCAATGCTCTAACAAAATGATACCTCATCCCAATGTGCTTCGTTTTATCATGATAGACTGGATTTTTGACAAGTTTTATTGTACTCTCATTGTCACAATACAATAAGTAATCAGACTGCTGTTTACCCAATTCTTCAAAAAAAGTTTTCAACCCTACTAACTTTTTACCAGCTTTAGCAACAACCATGAATTCATACACTCTATACATCTAGCTCATTATTGTTCCTCCCACTATAAAAAGACACCCAATTTAACCACCCAACTCAGCATGAGTATAACTCTTGAGAATCAATCTTTCCCTTAGAAACATAATCCCATTTTTGATATACCCTTAACTGCTTCATAATGTTCTCTTCTTGGATATGACATAAGCTGACTAACTACCCTAACAGTATGAGCAATATCTGGTCAAGTGAAATCCATGGCATACATAAGACTACCGATCGCAAATGAGTATGGAGTTTTAGCCATCTTTAATCTTTCTTCTTTAGATTTAAGAGACTGATCTTTGTAAGCTTTAAAAGACTTTCCAATGGTGTGTTTCTTGGCTTGGTTTTTCATTATTAATCTTGAATATTTCTAACACTATCATATTATGTATTTTTCATGGGACGGTGTTAAAGAACCATACTTATTGTTTATGATGATGCTCATCCTGTTTGGTTGGACCAAGTCTTTCATCTTTAATTACTTGGACATTTCTTTATTTAAGTTGCTTATCTCTTTCATATCTAACCCTACAATCAACATATCACCTACATAGATAGTAGAATGATATAAGAGCTATTAAATTTTTTAGATACCAACAATGATCCATTTGACATTTCTTGTACCCTAACATGTCCATGAAGTTGTCAAACTTCAAGTACCACTACCTGGATGCTTGTTTTAGACCATACAAGCTCTTTTTCAGTTTGCAGACCTAATTTTCTTTCCTGACATTCTGAAACCGCTTAGGTTGTGTCATATAAATTTACTCTTCAAGGTCAACGTGTAGAAATGTTGTCTTAACATCTAATTGTTCTAGAGGTGAGCCCTTTGTAGCTACAAAATTCAGAAACAATTTAATGGTTGTCATTTTCACAACTAGTGAGAAGATCTCATGATATCAACCCCTTCTTTTGCTAAAAACCCTTGACTAGTTAACGAGCTTTGTACCGTTTAGACCCATCATGTTCTTCCTTTTACTTGAAGACCCATTTATTTTATAGCGGTCTTCTATCCAACGAAAGCTCGATTAGTACCGATGTTTTATGCTTCATCTAAGAACTCATCTCATCCCTTGTAGCATGCTCCCACCGAAGCGAATATTTCATCTTAGTGGCTTCAAAATAACTTCCTGGTTCACCATTTTTAATTAAAAGAAAATAGTTGATTGAAGGACTATACCTCTCTAGCTGTTTAGAGACTCTGGTGGATCTTCTAACCTTATTTTGAAACTAGTTAGGATACTATAAAGAGTGTTCATCATTAGAAATCTGAACTTCCACTTCCTGAAGCTCTTACTGCTTCTTCATCTCGAGCAATATCATCAATTTTAAACTCAGGAACTTTAGTTTTAGTATTTGATTCAGTAACTGGATATGGTGTTTGTTTATTAGCATTAACTTCAAATTCAACCTGCTCTTTCTGAACCTGTGAGTTTGTTATGATTATGTCTTTGTACAACTCAGGCTTATTGGACGTAGCATGCTTGCTTCTGACTACTTTTCTGCTTTCAAAAACTTAAAGCTCGTAGCCTATACTATGTTAATAATATTTTTAGAATCAGATCAGACAGTGGACCAAACGCCTTACCGGATGACTAATCGAACCAGTTATGAGAACCAGATAAAATTATAATTACTTTAATAAATATATGTAAAAAACACTAAAAATTTAAAAATACATATAAAAAACGATTCAACTAGTCCAATCACCCAGTTCGACTGGTTCCAACCGCCGACTCAGGACCAACGTACATGGTGTGGATTTAAAATCCATTTTGTGTCCGGAAACCAATTTGAACACTAGTCAAACCATTTCCTTTCTTGAGTTAGGCTGATTTGGCCATTGAAATGAGAGGTGTCCAATTCCACATTTGTTGCAACGCTTATAGACGGTATTTTTGTTGAGGTCCAACTGAACTTGAACCTGCTTTACCCTCTTGGCCTGGTTGGTGTACCGGCCTATGAGTTTTGCCTCGGGTTTTTCCATGACAACCATGAGTATTGTTGGGTGGTCGATAAGTGTAGTATGCTTGGAGTTGTGAATGGTAGAAATCATAGGGTACGTTAAATCCAAATTAAAGCCTAGGTTGGGGCCCGAGTGTTGTAGGGTGGTGAGTTGAGTTTGTTGGAGAATTCCCCAGAGGTGTTCACGCTCGAGGCCGAGAATTCCCCACCCTCTGGCTATACCGGAATGACATCATGCTCTCTATTATTATCAAACTCGGCTGGTGTTGTTTGTGGTCTTACCATTCAAATTCAAAGTTATCGACTGGAAATTCACATTGCAAAACAAAAGGTGTTAGTTAATTTTTCTTCGAGTGTGTGCTAACCTAGTGGCCCAAGGTTCCAAACTTGAGTGATGGAGATGATTGAGTGGGTTACTAACACGAGTAATTAAAAAGACTCTCATGCATCGATGAATTTATAACAAGGGTTGGATTGGTTGCGCTCGTGAGAGTATGAAATTTGTGTATTTCTCTACTCACCGGTGGTATATACAATTTAAAGATTTATCAAAAAGAAATCAATTACGAAAATTATAATAAACAACTTTCGTCACCAAAAATTAAAAAAGAAAAAATATGCGTCACCAAAAATCTAGAATAACATATTTACACGCACAAATATATATAGATGCATATAATTTAATGTATAGTACTTAATTCGTCGCTAATCATAAAAAATAATAGTAAATTTACTTCACACATTAATAATCTCATAGATTGGTTTTTCTATAAAGTTTAAAAAAATTAAATAATAATAATAATAATAATAATTAATAATGATTAGTAATAACTAGTACTAACCCCCCCCCCCTATCGCGTTGTAGCGGGGGGAAGTACCACTAATTATACACCACCGTAAGTGACCACCAATACCGAAAAAACTCATGTTAAAATAGACATGAAAAGCGAAAAAAATAAAAATAAACGAAAAGTAGACATAAAAACATAAAACCACACAGGCGAAACATAAAACATGTAAAACAATAACTAAATCGATCTAGGACCAACGCCCTGCGATTAGACATTTACACACCGGGTTTAAACCCAAATCGGTTTGGGTCCAAACCGATACCGGTTTGGTCAACGATAGTCAAAACCGGTTTGGCCCCAAACCGGTTCGGGTTGGAAACTGGTTCCTAAACCAAAATTCCGAACCCTACCAAACCGGTTTGGGTCAGTTTGGAAACCGGTTCCGTTTATACACATATATATATATATATATATATATATATATATATATATTAAATTTGAATTTATCATATAATAATTATTTTTTCAAATTCAAAGAAAATTTAAAACTTTTTGTTAAAACATTTAAAACATTTATACAATTTATACAATTTAAAACATTTATACAAGTAAAACATTTATACAATTTAAAACATTTAAACAATTTAAAACATTTATACAAATAAAACAATTATACAATTTAAAACATTTATAAACATATATATATATATATATATATATATATATAATTTTAAATACATGTAAAGTATATAAAACATTTATACAATTTAAACAACATACAAGTTTAAATAATAACTTTTACAACTAAACATTTAGCATAGTCGTTTCTTCGTTCGTCCGTTACATACTTGTACGTTTATTCTTCGCCCCCAGAACCGGAACTGTTACGAAGGATCATATGCCACTTCATCATCGGTCATTCCTGGTGTCAATCCGCTCTCTACTTTTTCCTCGTATAATTCTGCCTCGTATTCCAGTTCTCCTTCAAGTGAGCGTTTGTCTTGTACTCTTTCCGCTGCATCCAAATAATCTTTCAAGCAAATTGACATTTCAACTGCTTGTGGAGTGAGTTGAGTTCGTCTTATTGATATAACCCTGCCACTAACATAAAAACTAGATTCCAAAGCTACCGTGGAAGCTTGGACGGTTAGTAAATCTCGGGCCGGTGGATAGGATGGGAAATTGATCTTCCTTTCCTTTCCACCAAGCCAACAAGTCAAAATTTTTAAAATCTTATAGAGTCATGGTGGATAAAAAGTTTGTAAGACCATACCTCCCGAGTTCACTACTCGGAGTGTTACCACGTTGACGTTTATTACATTCATCCCTTAAAGTATTATACAAATCAAACATTGGATCATTCGAACTTTCGACATTTGTCGCATGCCTTAAAGCCTCATGGATTTGTGATGTTTCCCCATATTTTAATAAATAAATATCATACATGTTTTCTAATTGTTTGTTAAAAGTAGCTTTTAAAGTTTTACTATACATTGGGTTATTAACTTCTAAATCCAAATTAAAAGTAATTTTATCAAGTAAAGTTTCAACCCCCGACAAATTTAAACAAGGGTTTAAAGCAGCGGCACATGTAATAACCGGAGACATTTCTTTAAAATACTTTATAAGTTTTTCTTTCACTGGGGGTATCATATCCGAATAAGGTCTACCCCTACACGACATCTCATTTAATTTGAAGTCATTAGATAAATTTGGTGAAGTACTAACGGACTCGTTGGATAATAAACTCCAGAAAGACACGTTTCGTTTTTAAAAATTTGAAGCACTTTTGTTACTTCTTCAATAACGGCCCAACCTGATGGATGGTAAGAACTTGCCTTTTCACGACTTGCCAAACTATTATGAAAGGCTATTAAACTTTCTTTTTGTTCAATAGCCTTTTCAAACATGTAACAAATGGAATTCCATCGTGTTGGTGCGTCCCAATTCGGGCCTAAACATTTGGTATTTGCGTCTTTACAAAACTCGCGATATCTAGTATATCTTTGGTTATTGCTAAAAATGTCATGTAACATTCTTTTAAAACAATCTTTCACTGTTTCAATTGTTTTTAAACCGTCTTAAACGACTAAGTTTATAATGTGCGCAACACATCGACTATGAAAAAACATACCCTCACACATTGGTTTATATTTTAATTTCAAATGATCTATCGCAAGAGTGTTATTTGACACATTATCAAAATATATAGAAAATATTTTGTTTTCTAATTTATACGTTTGAATAACTTTATCAATAAGATAAAAAATGTTTTGGCCGGTGTGAAGATAATCAAACAATTCAAACGCAATCATACGTTTCATCATTTGCCACGAATCGGGTTCAACCCAATGGGCGGTGACACAGATGTACGAGTCCGGTAAACCGTGAGATAACGACCAAACATCACTAGTTAAGTTAACACCGGTTTGTAAATTTTCAAAATAAGATATTAATTCATTTTTAGCTTTTTTCCACATTTTTAAACAATCTCTTTGAAGAGTAGCATGACGTACATTGGTGTAACGTGGTTGGAGAGTTCGTTGAATGAGTCGAGTCAAACGTTCGTTGTCGAAGTGTTTGAATGGCAAGCTTTCTTGAATTACAAAATGCGCCATTTGCTCCCGAACCGCTTCAACGTTATAAGCCCATAAATTTCCTTCGTTTGTCATCGAAGCTTGACCTTGAGAAGATTCACCTTTCAAAGCTTTACAATATTTATTTGAAATATGGTTTTTCAACGTTATGTTTGCATCTTTTTTGAAAAAATTATGACAAAACTTGCAACGAGCCTTGTTTGGACCGCTAGCCATTTGACATAAATTGTAATTGCACCATACTTCGGGGTTCCTATTCATAGGAAGGATTGCTACCATCACGTTGCTTGAAGACGCTTCACAACAAACAGATGATTGAGCACTTGATGAAGCCATTTGAGAGATTTTTGATGAGAGCGTTTAAAACGAAAGTATTTGTGAGAGCGTTTTTGAGATTTTTGAGAGTAAAGAGTGTTTTAAGTTGTTGTGATTCAACCAAAACATCCAATACATATATATATACTAACCTAATGGGGGTATAATGGTAAAAAACCTTAAATAAATGGTCAAAAATGGGTACAAACGGCTATATAGCCGTTACCCAACGGTTATATTTCGAAAACTGGTTTGAAAATCGGGTTTAAATCCGGTTTGGTGACCGGGTTGTGAACCGGTTTGAGGACTGGTTTAGAACCTGTTCGGTTCAGAAACCAGTTTCAAAGGCGAAAAGGTCAAATCGCTTAGGAACCGGACGGTTTGGGTCGGGTTCAAACCGGTTTGGGCCTCAAACCGGTTTCGGGTTTTCCGGCCAAACCGGTTCCCGAACTGGTTTTTTTGCCCACGTTTACCTGCGATTGGGCCTTTAAATAGGAAAAAAATAAGCGTAACCACGATAACCCACACACGCACACTACGGTGTGTTAACTCGCAAATATAGACCTAAACGTAAAATATTTTTAAAATTTGAAAACTATAGGGGACCAAAGTTGAAAATCAAAAAATGTTGAGACTAAATTGTAAAGGATGTAAAAGTATTAAGTTATATTTAAAAAAGAAGACAAAAAATGGGTACAATTTACCAAGCATATGGTACAACCCATGATGCATATATAAGTTGGTAATTAGTATATATATAACTAGTATTAAGCCCCCGCGTTGCGGTGGGGGCGTAAAATCATGTTAAGTAGCAAAAATGTCATACTACCGTTAGCAACCACCAACACCCAAAAAACTCGTACCAATAAAGAAATAAAAACGAAAATTATAAACTGAACGGAAAAGTAGACGTAAAAACGTTAAACCACACACGTGAAACGTAAAACAATAAAAAAATAACTATGTTGATCTAGTACTCGTGCGTTGTGACATGCCGTTAAAGGAGAAAAATAAGCATAAACCTAAAATCACGCGCGCACGTTACAGTGTGTTAACTCGTAAAATTTAGGCCGAAACGTAAAGTGAAAAACTTGTAAAAATATGAAAAGTATAAGGGTAAAGTGAAAAGTGAAAATTCATAGGGGCCAAATTGTAAAAGATGTAAAAGTATTGGGGTTAAAACTAAAAAAATTAAAGATTAAAAAAACCCAAAAGTAAGTACAACCTACTAAGCTTAAGGTACAAACCTTAATGCACTACAAACTTGGTAATTAGCATATTACTAGTATTAAGCTCCTGCGTTGCGGTGGGGGCGTAAAACCCTGTCAAGTAGCACCAATGACGCACCATCGTCTATGACTACTTACACCAAAAAACTCGTATTAAAAAAAGAAATAAAAACAAAAAAAATAAACCGAACAAAAAGCATGCATAAAAACATTGAACCACGAATGCAAAACGTAAAACACATAAAACAATAACTACGTCGATGTTGAACCAGTGCGTTTGCGACAAGGTCGTTAAACGGGAAAAAAATAAGGGGAATAATGTTGAACCACACACGTACGCTACGGTGAGTTAACTCGTAAAATTTAGACCGAGACGTAAAACAAATTGATAATTATATAATATGAAAATTTGTTAGGTTAAATTGTAAAAGATGTAAAATTATTGAATTAAAATAAAAAAAATTAAGAATTAAAAAAAAGACAAAGGTGGGTACAACTCACAAAACACAATTTACAATCCCGTAAACATATTAAAGTTCATAATAAGTAATATATATAATAAATAGTAGTAATAAAGATTTTATACGAAAATAACAGAGTAATCATTTCAAGACCCGTAAGATCGTAAGTCGTTAACTAACTGCTTTTCTATCTCTTCCGGCCGTTATCAACAACTCCAAAATCTTCTTTAAAAACAACCCAAATTCTCAAGAAACTAAATCTTGAAATTAACAGCTTTTGAAGATCAAGAAGATTATTCACCCACAGCCACCATGCTCCCCCACCACCATTCACCACCTCACCACCACCACCCCACCACCACCACCACCACCTCCGATGATGCTGACAGCAACAAAGAACCCAACGCCACCAATTCACCACCCAACCCCCGCCTCACCGCCACCACCTCCGATGAACCCAACGCCACCAATTCACCACCCAACATCTCCCCCAAACCCCGCCTCACCGCCACCACCTCCGATGAACCCAACGCCACCAATTCACCACCCAACATCTCCCCCAAACCCCGCCTCACCGTCACCACCTTCGATGAACCCAACGCCACCAATTCACCACCCAACATTTCCCCCAAACCCCGCCTCACCGTCACCACCTCGGATGAACCCAACGCCACTAATTCACCACCCAACATCTCCCCCAACCCCCGCCTCACCGTCACCACCTCCGATGAACCCAACGCCACCAAATCACCACCCAACATCTCCCCCAACCCCCGCCTCACCGCCACCACCTCCGATGAACCCAACGCCACCAATGACGCCGAGGTGGTCCCGCGACGTAGAGGCCGTCCAATCGGATCCAAAAACAAACGAAAATCTCCGGCTTCTGTTACCCGTGAACCATTTATGTCACCGTTTGTTTTAGAGGTCTCCGATGGATCAGATATCGTCGCCACCGTCAAGCGGTTCCGCAACCGACGGAAAACGGGTGTTTGTGTGTTAAACGGGTCCGGAGCTGTGTCCAACGTGTCATTCCGGCTACCAACAACCACCTTACTCTACCAGGGCCGTTTCACTTTGTTAACGATCTCCGCCACCATACTCCCACCCTCGACTCCTGTTTCCATCAATACCGGTTAGTCTCACGTTTACTTTTGTACGTAAATCAAGATGTTGAATCTTTTTTTAACATATATTTCGAAACTTTGATTATGAGTCAACGGCATAAAGTTCTTGACTGACGATATCGCACCGGCCGGAGAGTTTCAAAAGTCAAGAAAGATAGTTGAATAGTTCTATAAGAAACATATTTGAAGTTTGAAATTTAGAAAATTATAATATCACAACAAGTGTTAATCATGTCGGGTTGACGGGTTGCGAGTTGGTGAGTTTAATTGTTCAATGTACAGTGTCTATGTTTTTACTTGTGTCAAAAACATCAACTCTAGTCTAAAGATCAAGATTATCCATTTGTGTCAAACAAGTTGGTGGATTGACGGGTAAAAATTACGTTTAGGTTGGTAGGTTCTAAAAGTTGGGTTAAACGGGTTAGTGGTTTGACCGGTTTCATTAAATTGGTTGACGGGTCGACCTGATAAACTAAACAGACTAAACAGATCACATAATTGGAATCACTATAACAACCCAAAACATTATGTTTTTCATGTGAAATTGCAATCCCTAATTATCATTAATATTATTAACGTGGATTTTGTCTGTTAATCACAGATTTTCTTGGAAGGTTTATGGTATCGTTAGTGGCTCCAGATGGCCAGACGGTCGGCGGCGAGGTGGTTGGGCCGCTGATAGCCTCCGGAACAGTTAACATTGTAGGAGTGTCGTTTAACAACCCACACTACAACCAGTTACAGATGGAAGACAATAATGATAACAAAAGGATTAATGCAACTGCAGGAGGATCTGGGTCTGTTTCTACAGCAATTGATCAAGCTTCCGGTTCATCAAGTGATGGAGATAGTGAAGAGCATGATGCAGCTGCACCACAAACGGCGACGGAGTTATAAATGTCAACGTATGGCTGCAATTACCTCCCTCTCACTGCGGACGACATTATGTAGCTAGTTAGTTCATGAGCACATATTTGATCATCTTTCAGGATTTTTTGCATCTTTTGAAACAGTGTTTTTGTTGATATATACAGTAGCTATAGATACTGCATACTTGTTAATGGTAGAAGTTTTATTAACATGAAATGATAGTATGCGACTATTCAAGGTACTAAGGGTAAAATTTCTGTTTAAGGCATAAGAAAAGGAAAAAATAGGATTGTTGAGGGTTGTGACTCCACTAATTAGGTAGATTACGGTACATTTGGGGTGAACAAATTTTATTAGTTGATTTTTAAGGTAGTGGAGATAGTGAAACGAGTTCCCCCACCACCCTAAGATAGATAGCATGCATGCCTCTATTACTTTCTCAAAAATATATTACTCTTGAATATCACTTAGTATTCTATTTAAATTTTGTATGATATATATATTATTTGTTAAATATCTATGCAGCTAGTATGCTTACACTAGACATGTGACTTTTAAAAGATTATAACAAAAATCAAGATTTGAACATGAAAATTTTACAAAGGTTTGAGAATGAATAATGCCATTGACTTTAAGAAACTTATTGATTAATTTGTTAAAAATCAATAAAGCCACGGCAACATTCATCACTTTATTAAAGTATGAGATCACTTCTTAATTTGCATGAATGAATTTGATCATTTTTCAGGGGTGTTTTTAGAAACAATTTTTTCTTTGTTGATATTCTTTATAGAAAAAGCTAATATATTAACCTGAAACTAATAGTATACTTATCATCATCATCATCATCATATCGATCATTTGAAACAATAAAACCCTTATTCTCAAGCCCTACGAGCCCCTCATTTGGTAATTCATGAAACCCTGAAGATTAATCCAATCCGTTGCCATGCAAACCATGACATGGAAATAAAGGTTTTGTACAATATGAAAAATAAGGATGGGCTATAGTAATGCATATGGCCGGCGATTACTTCATGTAAATCAAGAGTAAAAGCAACTGGATATTTAGGAACTAGATATGAGTAATGAGTAAGGATCTCTAATTAGGGTAGATGAAATTTCCACGAATTAAACAAAATATCAAAAAGAAAAAATAAACCTAATTAAGTCATGCCTAAAAGCACCCTAGGATGACTTTGAAATCTCGACCACAACTTCATCAATCATCGCATCCTTTGCACCTCCATCTTCTATGTAACTTTCCACTAGATCGATGATGGAACCATCGATCTTACATGATAGAGTAGAGAGAGCAAAGACCTTATAATATCTATCATTTAGTGAAATAATTTTTATTATTTTCATGTTTGGGATGAGCATAGGTTGGTGCACAATGAGGTTGAAATGGAAAGTATGATAAGGTAAAGCATGAGATTGAAATGGAAAGTATGATAAGGTAAAGCAATGGTATGGAGGAGATATCTTCTTTAAAATTAGAGGAAAACATATGTTTGTTATTATTTGAGAACAAAATTATAAGAAATTGCCATATCTGCTAAGTTTTGTTATGTAATTACTAATTACCAAGTTTTCTGTGCATTAAGGTTTGTATCTTAAGCTTAGTAGGTTGTACTTACTTTTGGGTTTTTTTAATCTTTAATTTTTTTTTTTTACTTTTAACCCTAATACATTTACAATTTTTACAATTTAACCCCTATGAATTAGAGGAAAACATATGTTTGTTATTATTTGAAAACAAAATTATAAGAAATTGACATATCTGCTAAGTTTTGCCATATCTGAAAGTATTAGGTTTGTACCCTAATACTTTCCACTTTACCCTTATACTTTTCATATTTTTTATAAGTTTTTCGTTTTTCGTTTCGGGTTAAATTTTACGAATTAACACACTACAACGTGTGCACGTGATTTTAGGTTTACGCTTATTTTTCCCCTTTACCGTCCTGTCACAACGCGCGAGTATTAGATCGACTTAGTTATTTTTTAATGTTTTACGTTTCACGTGTGTGGTTACGTTTTACGTCTACTTTCCGTTCGGTTTTATATTTTTCATTTTTATCTCTTTTAATACGAGATTCGGGTGTTGGCGGTTGCTATCGGTAGTATGACAATTTTAATACTTGACATGATTTTGCCCCCCACCGCAACGCTGGGGGCTTAATACTAGTTATTATATAAATATAAATATAAATACTAGTACATTTGTAAAATATGTTTAACAGCTCAATCATATTGTTTATCTACGACGCTGATTTGTTTAATATGGACTTACACTTGACTTGAGATCTTTTAAGTTTCTTTCACTTTGATCTTTTAATAATCTTTTACGCCCCCTAATTAATACAATGGAAAAATAGAGTTACCACAATAGTTCCTCCAATTAAAAGAGAATACAAGACTTTAGAGAGAACTTATTTAAAGTATGTTATCCACCAAATATCTAACCGTTGGAGAAACACGGTGAGAATCATCATGAAAGATTTGTAACGGATAGTATTACTATCTATCTATGATGATTTATATATCCCCTGCTTCCACTTGTTTTTCCTCCAACATCACAATCGATCTTCTCAATATCAAAGGCATTATTATCACGCTTGATTTGACTCATTCATCATCGGTGTACATATTTGAAGAACACTGATTCTTTCTGCTTGAATTTGGGTTAAGTTGTATCCGGCCAACAGCAAATCATGAAATTCCAAGCCTTGTAATGCATCTCTCTGTGATTCTTCTTCGATTTTTAAATTTTGTTTAAGGGTCAAAGATCAAACCCTAAATTTATCGATTTAGGCCTTTGATCGCTGGCTAATGATTAGTAACTTGTGTTTTGCCTTTCAGTTTGTAATTTGCTTTACATGCATTGTGGAACTACGTACATGAAGAATTTGACTAATATTCTTGCATCTTCTAAAAGGAAGTATGTCCCGGTTAAGAATCCTGATACTAAAAGGTACGAGAATCATTTTAAGTTTGCTGTTACATATAATGATAATACCGCTAATGATTTTGTGTTGAATTTGGCTAACAATGATCTTACGTTTACTTCTCGTTCTACTGTAAGAAAAATCAAAGGAGAATGAAATTGAAGACAGATCAACAAAAGTCGCTTTGGCCGAGTGGTTAAGGCGTGTGCCTGCTAAGTACATGGGGTTTCCCCGCGAGAGTTCGAATCTCTCAGGCGACGATTATTATTATTTTTTTTCATATTTTTCTGTTAATCAACACCATCGACTCCGATCTTCCCGCATACGGACCGAAATTTCATCAACAGGTGTAAGTGTTTATGTTATCGTTCGTTTCAATCTGGTTCTGGATTTCTAATTTTCTATGATCGACATGGTTCATCTTCATCATTGTTTTGATTAACAAAATGCATGTTATTGATTTTGTTTTAACGACTGAAAGCTTTGATAAACGTTGCACTTTTGAAGTGATTGCAGGTTTTTTATTTCATTTGCATGATTCGAGGTTGATTTTATCGAATGCAGTTTCGGATTGAATGATGCCTAATTCCAAAAACAACAGTTCTGATTCAACAATCAACAGCGCCAATGCTGATCCGAAAAACAACAAACCTGATTTGACGAAAAGCAATTCGGCTTCCAGGAAAGAAACTGATTCGAATTACAACTGTGATTCCAAAACCAACGCAGATGTTCATCCTCTTCAGGTTTGAGTTCGAAGCCCTTCATACATACAAATACAATTGTCAAATCATCTGTGTGATTAGTTGTTGATAATTTGATATTTTTTGTTGTAGGGAGATGGCGGGGGTGGTAACTTGCCACCTTCGTCAGGTGCAATTCAAACCTCGGAGAAGCAAAGTCCTCGCAGTGGCAACAAGGTTTCTTTCTTTTTTTTTTTCTCAAAACAACTTCAATTTGATCATTACTTCCATATTTCTTCTCTGTTTGATTCTGTTAATTAAGCAAATGTAGCATAATTTGATTACAAATAAATTGTTTCATGAGAAGATTGATCTGACTGACCACTTCTATCTGGAATATATAGATAATTAGACTCTGGAATTGAGGAAATGTTGTGTACTCTGTTATACGCTTGCTGATAATTTATAGGAAAGACAACTTTACCGAACCTCAACTCGTTTGGGACAAAGGATTTGTTGCAAAATATATGTGGTTGCTTGACTCTCCCGTCGGTAATGTGATTTGTTTATCACTTTATTGGAGTTTTGTTGTGGCTATTATTTTCAGCCCAAATTTGAGCAGAAAATTATTTTGAACTATCAACATGTTAATTTTACTTGGATTAGCCTAGCACCATGAATGCATGATTCGGTTTTCTTCTTAAACTGGTATGCATGATCCCATTGAAGCAATTAGCAAATAAGTACTCTCTCGTACCAAAAAAGCACAATACTATTATGCATGATCCCCCGTTTTTGGGTAATTTGGCTGTTCTACTTGATACTTTGTTGCCCATTAGTAATCATTACTTGAATTTAGTAGCCATGATCTTGAATTAGAAATTATGATCTTGGTGCACTAGTTTTCTTTATCTTGTCCTTCAAATAGGCATTTACACATTTGATTTCTCCGTTATTCTTGTCTAACAGTTTTAGAGAAGTAAGTGCCAAGTGTTGCTGTTGTTTGGTTGACTTAGATGACAGTTCTAGTATTGGAGAAAGGGAAAATTAGACCATGAATAAGAATATTTGTTGCAACGGGTTTCTGTTTTGGACCTAACCTAAAAAATGTGCATGATAAAATTACTCTATCTCTCTCTCTCTCTCTCTCTCTCTCTCTCTCTCTCTATATATATATATATATATATATCTATCTATCTATCTATCTATCTATCTATCTATCTATCTATCTATCTATCTATCTATACTGTTGGTTTGTTGCTTTCTGCAATCGATATCCTTTTGCAATCATCAGTCCATAGCAACAGCAAAACATCTGACATCTATAATTAATGATTTGCAGGTTTACAAGAGTGGACCACTATTTCTGTCATCAAAAGGTGAATTTTTCTCATCATTCAGTGTTAAATAGTATTTAACTGGCATGTTTCTCATACGGGAATTACCTTGAACATTACATGCTTAGGGAACAAGGCAGATTTGGTTTATCCTGTTATAAGAATTATTAAGATCCTTTGTCTTCTATTATGGTCATATGTTAGATAGGACACGTGGCCTCACCACCTTGGAGTATATTCTGCAGGGTTGTGATTTTGTGTCTGTTAGTCTCCTTCTATAGAGGTGGCCAGAGGAAATATTCTAATATTAAATTTAAAGAGCACTATAATTTTCATGGTGTTTATTTGACATTTATTATTTATCACAGAGCTAGTTTTCTCATTGAACATTTATTATCTAAGTTTACACTTATGTAGGGATTGGCTGGACCTCATGGAAGAAAAGATGGTTTATTCTGACAGAAACCTCGCTGGTCTTCTTCCGAAGTGATCCAGTAAGTTGCATATTATAATATTATGTCTTGCTTTCATTTATGTGGAAATTCACAAGCTTCTGTTAACTTATATATATCTATATATATGTGTGTGTGTGTGTCGTATCATCGGATGATAAGCCGCAAGTTCCACTTCGGCACATCTATCATACGACGTATTAGCATGACCCAACTCAAGGTATGAGCCATTGCTATCTAAGTATGCGGTTGACTAGACTTTAGAGCTAGCATCATTTCCATGAGTAAGGTAAAATACACCTTCTTCAGAGCTAAGTTATGTCATAAATAAGGTAAACTACACCTCGTTTCCTCGAAATCTAAACACTCCAAATCATCATGAGATGAGTGTACTTTGTGTGTTCAATCTTGATATGGTTCCACTTCTTTCTCACCAGTCTCTGAATTATCACCCGTACTTGCATTTATTGTACTCTTAAACCTTTAGGCATTTCATTGAACACCTTGGGGACATACTCAACTTCAGTTAGCCATCTTAGCAACAATTGGGTCAGAAACAAAACAAAGAATAATGGCAGCCCATCATTGATCTGATCAATGATTAACACAGGAATAAACTCGATGATTTTTGTGGGAAAAACACACCCAAAACTCTTTTCTTTTTAATTAAATAAAAACTACCGAACATACTCAATAAAACAACCCTACCTTTAGACTATTTACAATTCTCCCCCATAAAATTTCACAAGTTTACAAAATAAGATTAATCCTTTAACAA
Organism: Flaveria ramosissima; assembly: GCA_025215565.1. Classification (NCBI taxonomy): domain Eukaryota; kingdom Viridiplantae; phylum Streptophyta; class Magnoliopsida; order Asterales; family Asteraceae; genus Flaveria; species Flaveria ramosissima. The sequence continues at coordinate 7,387,081 of CM046031.1, forward strand.
GTCAAGAAGAATAACATGATCCTACATCTCCCTCCTTATCATTGGTGATAACAGAACTAGCTATCTGTTGGATATGAGTTTTACTTATTATTCTCTGCTGGTTAAACTGTTCCTGTTGTCATTGTCCAGAACTCACAATGTGTTGGATATGAGTTTTACTTCAATCATTTTCTGCTGGTTAAACTGTTCTTGAATTTGCAATTCAGACACGGATGAAGAGTTTGTTGTGTTGTGGGCTTCGATCCATCTTGGGTCGGGCCCTAGAATAGCCGCAGACATGCTGCAGAAAAGAGTTGAGGGCAGCCGGCCCTACCCTAATCTGCCTCAACTTATTTTTTTGTTGAGTTTTTATTGTCTTTTATTATAGATACCCACATATGTACTTGTAATCTCTTGTCTTGAAAGTAATTAAAAGAAACCCTGGTTCGTAGCCCATGGACGTAGGTTAATCTTTGACCTAACCACGTTAAATCGCTGTGTTCTTTACTGTTTTGATTATTGTGCTCGTGTGCCTGTGTTTGTTTTCTGCCGAGAGAAGGACAGCAGCCTACTGCTGTTGTTTTGCCACCACCAGTGACCAACAGCCCCTGTTTCAGCAGCCGCAGATCACCAGGGAACCACGGGCACTGCTGATGCCCTCCTTGTTTTATCATTGCTGTTTCTGTCCTGTTTCTGATCAAAGAACAACCACAAAACAGGTTCTGCTTTTTGTATTCTGTTTGGTTTGATTAGTTCATTTTTATTAGATAATTACCACACTTGTATTTATTTGTATTTTAGATATGTTCTATTCTTTGTATTTATCCTTTCCTTATTTTGTTGATTAGCTTGTTAGGATCTTGTATTATATATAGTTGGTAATATTCAATGCAAATCAAGGGATTCTTGGAACCTTTCATGGTATCAGATCGCACTCGCTCTGAACCTCCTTCTTGCGACTACAGCCGCATCCAACACCCAACCTCGGTCCGATAATTTCAAGTCGCAGTCGTCGCTCCCAACACAGAATTACTGTGTTTTCGGTTCAGCCTACATCGATCCTTGGCCCGTCTTTTCATCCCTAACAATGACCGGTGAGACATCTTCACCCACAAAACCTCCTATGCCTGCTGCCACCACCCCATTGCACCCGGTTTACACCGTCACTAACCTACAAAACAATGTTCGTACCCTGGATGGTGTTAAGGTCTCGTAATCGTCCCGGGTTAAGCTCTTTCGCTTACATGCTCGGATACGATGTTCATAACCACATCAATGACACCGACCTCCACCCGAAACAGATCCATCCTTTGACTCGTGGTTGAAAATCGACGCCATCGTTCTCCAATGGATCTATGCCACTTCATCCGACGGCCTACTCCCTCGAGTACTTGAACCCGACTCCATGGCCCTTGACGCATGGAACCGCGTCAAAAGTATTTTCCTCAACAACAAAGGTTCTCCTGGTCGCGGCTCTTGAACATGAGTTCACAAACCTCACGTTAAAGAGCATGCAATCCCTCGATGCCTATTGTCAAAAGCTTAAGGAACTCGCCGATCAACTCACCGATGTAGACAATCCGGTTACCAAAAACCGCCTCATTCTACAGTTGGTTCGCGGACTTCCACCGAATTTGACACTGTCGGGAGAAAGTGCGCCTTGGTTCTATTCGCTTCTTGCATATCCCCGCTGACTATCAATATGCCGACATTTTTACGAAGGGTTTACCGCGCGTATTATTTAATCGTTTCAAGACCAGTCTTCACATTCAACCGGATGACGTTCGGACTGGGGGCGTATTAGATAATTACCACATTTGTATTTATTTGTATTTTAGATATATTCTATTCTTTGTATTTATCCTTTCCTTATTTTGTTGATTAGTTTGTTAGGATCTTGTATTATATATAGTTGGTTAATATTCAATGCAAATTAAGGGATTCTTGGAACCTTTCAATTTTATTGTTTGTTTGGATAAATTATTTCCGCTGCATAGTTACGTTTTTTACGAAGGGTTTACTGCGTGTATTATTTAATCGTTTCAAGACCAGTCTTCGATTCAACCGGTTGACGTTCAAACTAGGGGGGCGTATTAGATAATTACCACATTTGTATTTATTTGTATTTTAGATATGTTCTATTCTTTGTATTTATCCTTTCCTTATTTTGTTGATTAGTTTGTTAGGATCTTGTATTATATATTGTTGGTTAATATTCAATGCAAATCAAGGGATTCTTGGAACCTTTCAATTTTATTGTTTGTTTGGATAAATTATTTCCGCTACGTAGTTACGTTTGTTACTACTATTATTGCTATCCTAATCTCGTCACTCGTTTTAGAAATCAATTAAAAATACTGACAAGTTCTTAAAGCCCGAGCTGTAGTATTGTATTGATTTCTATGCCCTATCCGAATCTTCGGGCCAACCGCGTACACGTAATACCTAACATGATTATCTCTGTGGAACTCAGACTGCTCACTTTTGTGATTCCTGTCAGCTGGTTAAATTCTAGAAAAATGATCTGATGACAAGGTTTGATTTGGGGTACTTGGTCTACGCGTTAGCTGTTCTAGTTGAATCACCAGTCGTGTTTTTCTAAGGTAGCCACCAGTCGTTGTAATCCCTCTTCATGATCCTGTACTGTATTTTTAGTTTCCTCATCACTCGTCAGTAGCAATTTTTTGTCATTGAATGAAACTGCAGCCTGCTCCCCTTAGGAAGGAAGGTTTAGAAAAATGATCATTAAATGAAGGGCTGTAGTTTTGTGAAATAAGGTTTAGAGAAGAAGGTATAAATCCAGTCCTAACATAGCTAGCTTCTCGTTAGGTCTTATAGTGCTTAGGTACAGAGATTACAAATTAAGTACCTTATTTGGTTGGTTAAGCTTGTTAATCTTTATTTACACATAGATCATTTACTACCAATTATAATTAGACACCTATGTTGGGGTGGATATCCGGCTGACCAGAAAAGAAAACTTCCTGGTGCTCCTGGGACAATGTGATTTGTTTATTCCTGTAGCAAAAGAAAAAACACAGCATTAACAAAGCAGTCCTCTGGTTGAATACAGCAACAGCAGCAATCTGCTGCTGATCGAAGGCTGCTCTGCTGTTTGTTGATCTGATCGCTGATGATGATATGCTAGTGATGGGCGGTGCATATTAGCTGCTGATCTGCAATGATAATTGGTGCAGACAGAGCTGGAGTCGGATCTCCCACCCGATCGTAAACAGTAAAACAGAAAAGAAGAACATGGGATTTGCATGGTTCAGTCTAAACTGACCTACGTCCACAGCTGCAACTAGCGAGTCAATACTATTTCTTTCAAGGTGATGAGAATTACTATTACAAGAGAGATCTTGTGATAATAAGAGGATGAAGACTAAAACTATACAATTGATCTTAAATTTCAGTAATAATAAAGAAAAATGTCAATCATTTTTTACCAGAAGTCATCATATGGCATATGTATCATATTTAAACAAATTTTGAAAGCTCGTGTAATTTGTTATTAAATGGCTACATGTAGGAATACAATCTATATTCTGGACGCCTGGACTTCATTCTTTTAATTATCAATCTTTACTAATTGCTATAATGACTTAGAAGCCCTTCATTCAATCATCTATTTTGATTGGCATGCTATTTTGGCCACCATGTTGACTTTCAGTGCTAAATTTTGACTTATGGGAATTTTCAAAAATTCCAATATTCAACATAATGGCTACTAAATTCATAATTCAATTGACAAGATAACAAGCCGTTACAAATGAAAAATAGGATGTTACATGAAGTTCCTAGCTGTGTTATGTTGTCATAGTTTTACTAGCTAATTTGATCTTTTTATTTATAGATCTCAGCTCCTTTATGTAAACGTTCAGTTATATAATTTCATATTGGTCCAGAATGCAAGTTCTGAAAAGGGGGGTGAGGCGAATCTAACCCTTGGTGGCATAGACCTCAACAGTACAGGCAGGTTGGTTTCCTTCTAAGGCCCACCCTCCTTTACATTACCTGTCTTTGCATAATTAGCATTTTAATATTTTATATTTTTCTGTCTTTACTTTTTTTTGTGAATTTCAGTGTGGTTGTGAAAGCAGATAAGAAGCTCTTAACAGTGTCATTCCCTGATGGCCGTGATGGGAGGTCATTTACTCTTAAGGTGCTTTTCCAAAGTTACCAGACTACCATTATAGAAGCAGATCATGAAGGTGTATGTTGATTGATTAGTAAATATGATTAGTAGAGATGTATATTTGTAGTAGCCTAGTAGGTGATTTGTCCCGGACCTTATCGTTTAGTGGGCTTCTTGCTTTGAACTATCGAGGTGTTATAGCATCATATAGAATATTTAAATGAATTCCAATTACCCAAAATGGCCTGATGACTCTAATATCACAACATATAGTGCCATAGGCTGGATTTTTTTTAACAACACGTAGCTAGGTAATACTTGAGCTTCAAGTAATACAATAAGACTAGGAAACATATCAATCTAATAATGGTAACAAAAGATCAAGGATTCTAATGCAATAACAAGTGTTAATACTGTTTAATTACCCTTTATTTTAATCCCTTCACCAAAGGCCTTAGACCTCTCTAGTGCCACTTCTTTATAGAAACTGAAAAATTTATAAGCTATGATTACTCAAGATATAGTCTGAATGAGATTACAGACGAGTAGTTGAAAGATGGGAAACACACCATATCATGTCACATTATGTCATCCAAGATTTACATATACCAGTTCAATCGGCTTAACTAACATCAAGAATAATTAGACAGTGAGAGATTGAAATTTTAAGGTAGCATTAGGTAATGTCTTGTATGTTTTATTCTTCTTGTTTTTTTTTTTTTTACTTTTGATTGCCTTATTGCTTATACCTGCTGGTGCTTGTTGGCTGTTATTGTTATAGGCTGAAACTTTAGAGGATTTACATGAGTGGAAGACTGCATTAGAAGAAGCTTTGGAAAATGCACCTACTGCTGTCATAGGGATTGTAAAAACTGACATATCCAAAAATGAAATGGGTGAGAATGCTGATGTTTCACATGAACAGTGTAAGCTTCTCCTTATCATGGTTATAACATATATGTTAAAAAAATGTTACATTTTGACATATGTTGCTATTAGACGTGGCGAATTTGAAAAGTTTTATGAAAGGTTAATTTGGGTAAGGATTTTCTCAAAGGGATCAAATAACAACATTAGCTAAGAGGGCAACAGGTTGAAAGTCACACTGTGTGTATTAAGAGTGCAAAACTTTCTAAATCGTTGTGCCGGTTACAAATATAATTGGATAAACATCATTAATGAGTTGCTTATCCAAAAAGTAAATAATGTACCAAAAGCTGTTTGTGGGTCCACCCCATCCTACCTAGCCTGTTTTGACTCCCACAAAAATGAATTGTTTAAACTTGTTAACCCAACCCATGCCACATCGAGTCCCTATTGTTCTATGTTCATGCTAACAGCTAGAGGCATCCAAAAATTTGTCTAATTTACTATTTCTTTTACTTTTTTGATTTATTCCAACAGCAAAAGACCATCTGATACGAACCCAATCCTCATCCTTGACCATTGCCTGGTCAAAGCAGTTCCAACAGTTCCTGATTAGTGGGGGGAAGTGGGGAAAACTGCCATATAAGTTTTAGGCTTTATATTTGTGTTTTATTTTTGAGAAAAACTTGTCTTGAATATTATTAATCAGTTTGTGTTTAAAATTTGGAGATTTGCCCTCTCGAATGTGGCTGTTCTTGTAAATTGTTTCAGTGAATCAAAGCTTTCGATTTCCTGTTCTTATCACCATCTATCTCCAAAATCTCTTGTCCTTGGTCAACCGGTCTTGCTTGCATTGGAAGATATAGATGGGACTCCATCTTTCTTGGAAAAAGCCCTTAGATATGTAGAAGAGCATGGTAAGATTCTCACAATCCTATACTATTGAACCCTCACTAATCCTAATGAATATGAAATAATTTTGAGTTACTATGTGTTCTTTTCTCTAAGAATGACCCAAAGATGCATGAGCATTGTTAGAATCAATCAGTAGCCTGTTTAATAAAAGACAAAAATGATTATTCATTGATCTATCAGTGAGATGCATACTTGTGTTACTATGAACCTATGACAAATGATTATCCATTCTGTGTTACTATGACCTACCTGTGAAATGATGATACTAATATAGCTCATTAGTTAAAAAGAAACACAGAGAAGAAAGTATACCCTTTGTCATCCTGTTAGCACTTAAAACTAAACAAAATGTGCAAAATAAAGGATCAATTCACAATGTTTTCCTCTGTATGAGCCTGCATTATGATCTTAACAGAACGTCAGAGTGAGCTCTTGCAATGAAGCATTCAAGTTATATGATAGCCGGTCACAATTAGATAATAAAATTGGATATGGTGTTTAAAATTTGCGTTGATTAACATGAAGAGCCTATAATGTGTGAGTGGTGATGACTGTTTGGTAAAATGTCCCTTGTGGTGGACTTAATCTTTGTTGATTCATTTGGAAGGTTCAAGATTTTAGGAGGTTTTGTCTTAGATTATGAGTGTTAGTTTAATAGTTTTATTCACTATTATTTAGTTAGTACATTGAATGTTTAGATTTATCTCTTAGGTTTGGTGGGATTATTTAGGTTGGATCATAGGTTGTAATCAATGCAGTCAATTTCTCAGTTTAAGCTTTCAAGTTTGAGTCATCATGTTTTTGATCAAATAAGCTTTTTGTTTCATCTTTTCTCCTTGTTCACACATTGCTACCAGCTCAATTGAAGATTTTTGGGCTTCACCTTGAGGTTCTTTTGCATGTTACAAGTACCAACATATTTGTTAGGTCTAAAATGTTAAATGTGGGTTCTTTCCTTTTTCCTAGTTTTGAACTCTAAACAATAGTTTCATATTTTTCCATGGCTATTGTGATTAGCAATAGTATTCATATTTGTCATAATCTTTAGATGTTAAATGCTCTCACCACTTGTGATGAGGAATTACAAGTACAAGTCAAGTATAAGCAGATACAGATACCCTTGTTGAAGAAGAAAACATAAACGGGCCATAACAAGAGATATGGGTTCAGTCCAAAATCTCCCCTGTCTTCAATCTTCATTAAACCCAGAACATGTCTTCAAGATCTTCACCAAATGGCCCGGGCCCAAGCCAAGGCCCAAGACTCCACAAAACCAACATTTCATGGCCTTTGTAGATATACTCTTGTAATATGTAGGGACTTTAAGATTTATGTCTATAAACCAATAAACCCTATTAATCAACCAAATAATAAAATACTAAATAGTTATAATTAGCACACCATGGATTCTGGGACTGGATATCTTGTAAGAACATGAACAGGATCATTAATTAGGAACAGGAGTAGAGACTAGAACAAGCTTGTTGTAAAAAAACCACAGGACAGGACAGCAGGCTTCTTGTAAAAATAAGAACAAGACAGCAGGATCAGGATCAGGATCAGTAACAGGAAAAACAGGAATGTAAAAGAAAGACAATCTGGTAATCAAGCTAAAAGACCAACAGAAAGAACACTAAAGAGAAGAAGGGAATAACCCAATTCAATTCTTCAATACCCATTGATCTGTTCTTTCTGTTTAAGTACAACAATCTGCTTTACAGCTACCCAAAGATGGCCTATATTATCCAATTAACATTACAATAATCAACCCCCCCCCCCCCCCCCCAAAAAAAAAAAATCAGAAACGCTAAAATAAATTGCTAACCATAAGTTTTAAAAACTAAAATTGAGCTGTTCTGTTAGACCAAAGGGGCCAACGTCATTGATATCTTCATCCAAAGCACAAGATTCAATGGCATTTTTATGTCTGATTATGTCCGTTGCCTTTCCATAAAGTATGTTATCTCGAATATTCTGGAAGGAGTGATCTTTGGATGCATGCTTTGTATTGAATGTGTGGGTAAAATGCTGGGTATCCAACTCACTACTGACAATGGGTATATAAGCAATTTCTAAGACCAGTTCTTGCAGTATATTCCATTCCAACTTTTTAAACCATTGGTGTGTCTTTATTCCTTCCACTCCTCCATTACCCAACCTTAAAGTCATGTCACATAGAAAATGACAAGACATTTGAGAGCCTTGTATCTCGATTTTGTTATGTGGGGCTGATCCACCTCCAAATATGGCAATAATTAATCAGTTCATCCATTTTCTTCGACTCGCCTGACTTACGACTTACGAGCTAACTCAACTGGATAGAGTCAGGCATTAAGTCTGAAGTCATTGTACGAGTCTGGTCAATTTTACGAGTCAGGTACCGAGTTCGCTCACCTTATGTCTATTTTGAGTCAACTCGTGGCTTGTACAACTTCAATAGCTATGGTCAAACAAATCGAATGTTGGCCACAGCCTCCTATATCTTTTATAAAATGATTTAACTTATCCCTGTTATTATATTGTATGTGCAATCGTGATTAGCGCATTATTATTATATTTTTAATTTTAAGAATATGTAAAAAAATATTTGTGCCAAACCAACCCATTATGATCTATAAATACAAGTGATATGTTAGTCAATCCGCCCATCTTGTTTATGAATGTTGGTATGTGTAAATAATTAACATCTAGATGTTATGAAGACCAAGGCAGATATTGTGGATATTGGTCAAGCAGAGGATGAAGTCATCAGTTTACAACAAAAACTCGATGATCTTGAAATACAGCTAACTCAAGTAGATGTGTAAGCTTCCTTTTATTTTCCCCTGATAACTACATATTTGGTAATTCGCTTTTTCACATGCGTATAAAATTGTTATTCTGTTCACTTATTGATGTGATAACAATAAATTCACATCTAGATATTCTTAGGTGTCTATCTAACCATATAACAAATGTTGCCTTTTAGCAATTGTTTTCCTTTGCATATCTTACTATGTATTCTACTCTGGTCTTTTCTGCACAGTAAAGATAAAGAGAAGGATGGTGAAGTTTTCAATACACGTAAGAGTAAGGTATAACACCAGCAGCATTGTTTATAATCCTGGCATCTAACTTTTATTTGTTTTCACAATTTACCTTCCTTGTCACTTTATATTTTCTTGGTCTCATCTGAATTCTCTTTACATCATATGTTTAGGACCCATAATCTCATCATCTTTGCTTCTCATATAAGATAAAAATGCATAAGTATCATATTTAATAACATTTTCCAGATTTCTAGTAAAAACTCATTTCCTAATATATTGAGGGGGTCTAAGTTAACTAATTGACCAGGATGGAGCTTTTTGTTGTTTGTGACAGGAAAAACACTTAAGCTTTCACTCTCTTTATAGTAAACTCCATCCAAATCAGCAATCTGATTCAACACGCAAAGGGGAACCGCGTATGAACAAATCTTCTTCAACAGCCGTTAAAAGATTTACTTAAGGGGTGAGGTAGACATATACTTGTTATTTATAATTACTTTAAACTACTGGTTCCATGGTTATCTAGAGTCTAGGCATCACAATAAGCATGATGATAATCTCATATAATGAAGTTTGTCCGAACACCCTTAATGATATTGGTATGTTCTTGATGAATAATCAAGAATTTGAGATTAAAAAGGGATAATATATGTCGACGTCACTCGATGAATAAATTTGAAGAAAGAGATAACATACGTCAAGGACACTTGAGTATTAATTGTTTTCCTTTTACATCAACGACGCATACTAGCTACTTTATAAGCCACCCGAATACTATAAATGAATCATTGTCTTCTCAAATTAGTTGAAGGCATTTTTTTTGTTAGGATGATTAATTGATTATTGATCTAACATTCTAACTTATAGTCATGTATGTATATGGTTTTGGCAGACAGTTGATACAAAGTCAATATTGTCAAAAATAACAAGCACACTCGACTTTTTGAAAGAAAAGCGCAGCCAAATGACAAATGAGCTAGAGAACATTGATATTTGATAATAGAGGTCAATCCTCGCAATTGCACAATAGAGGTTGTCGAAAAGAGTGAGATTCAACTAAAGAATCATCAGTAGGCAGGCAGATCATCACAACACCTCTGATCATTTAATAAGCCAAACAAGTAATCACTCTACACGTGTGGAACGGGTGATTAATTATGGATTTGATAGAAGACCAAAACATAATATCTATAAAAAAAGGAGAATAGAATGCAACAGTTTTCTTGAGTTGAAGCATGTGTTTGTATTTGAAGATTAGCCAAATGTGCCATTATAGTGGCCTTAAGAGCATTCACAACTTATTCTTTATCTTTATAGTTACACTAAATATTACTACTTTTTATGTTTTCTTTTAATTAATTAATATTTTTATATCTTTTATCATTACATTTTTTCTCTCCTCTACTCACAACCACTTTAAAATATATTAAAATAAGGTTTTTGTGAATGCTCAAAAATTTCATATAATATAAGATTTACGTTTACAAACTTTTAAAGAATAAATTGTGAATGCTCTAAGAAGCAATGATTTAAAGAAAACCCGAAATGGTTGGTGCCAAAAAGATGCCTTTACTTTTTTTTATTCCACTTTAGGGGTTGAGATTGTAGGCATTCTTGTTATTATTTAGCGTTTTTCTTTGTATCTCTTTACTTTAGGGGAGGGATCAAATGAAAACTCCCTTTTTTGTGAGAACTCTAGGAACCAATGTGAACCACTAGTTTTCAATAGCAAAATTGTAATTAACAACAACATAATCAAAAAAATCATAAAATAAAAAATAATAAAAAAATAAAAAAAGTAAAAACACAGAAGTGTTTCTCTCGTTTCCCTCTACCATTAAAAAAATAAAAAAATTTATAAAAAATAAAAAAAAATCTCGTTTTTTTTACGAACGTCATTTTACACATATGTAATTCTTGGAAGTACACATGTGTAAAACAGAATTTACACATATGTAATGACTAATTTACACATGTGTAAATAACGGGTGGACGAATTTTTTTAAAAAAATATATCAATATGGTAGGCGTTGGAAAGATAAAAAAATAATAAAATTAATGGTGAAATTTTTATGAAAAAATAATATCATGAAAAAAAGTTATGAACATTTTAAAAAAAAGGTGGAAGTGGCATGTGACTTGCATGTGACTAAAATGTGTGGTTAATGTTGGTTCTTAGAGTTCTCACTAAAAAGGGTGGTTCTCAAGATAACCCTACCCCTTTACTTTATTCAATAAACATTATTAATTTTTTAAGCGAAAGTGCGAAACATGAAAACAAAATGTGTTCTTGAATGATTATTTGTGAATGTTTAACCTAAAACAAACATCAAGAAATAACATATTGTCAAAGGGTCGCCCTCGGAGGCTTTGCGTGGTGTCCTCAGTCACCTAAGAGCCAATTATTTCGTCTCACTTAATGAGAGTATTGACATCTTATTTTTTTATTTTAAGTATGTGTCATATATTATAAGAGATGGTTGTAAGTGATTGTGAGTGAAAAAAAAAAGAAAATGTTACTGTTCGTCTATATATTTAAGGAAATAAAATACAACCTTTACAAATTTTTTAATATATTTAGAAATGATTGTGAGTGAAGGATACAAAAAGTAGTAATGATAAATGTATGGGAAAAAATATTATTTAATTAAACATAAAAGAAAAAAATAATTTTAATATAATTAGAAGAATAGGATGAAAAAAAGATGTAAATGTTTTGATATGAATTGTTGGTTTTGTGTTATTACGAGCTCACGAGAGGAATGGTCATAGCTCACAACCTATGAGATGCATACTCGTATAAAGTGTTGGCCCTCTAACAAATGTAGGGTTATTCTTACGCAACTCAAGTGCTAAGAAATATAAGGTTTAACAAATAATAAAAAAGAAGCTAGTTAATCTGTCACAAAATCAATTTAATATTGGACACTTTAAGCTATGTAGGATATGAAGTAAGGAAAAGTAATAATAAAATACATTATACATATATACATTTAGCAAAGGGATGAACAGTTCTTATTTTGTATTGGTCTATTTTTTGCAGTTATTTTTTTTTTGTTTGTCAGTTTGGTGCTCAACACAAGTGAAAGGTGTTTATTCGTTTCTTTTCTTCTTTTTTTATTCTTTTGAAATTTAATCCTAACAAATACGTGTTTTTTAATTTTTTTTTTACAGTTTCTTTTTCATTTTTTTCTTTTATTCTTAGTGAATATTTTTATTTTATTTTAATTCTTTATTTTTTTCATTTAGGTAATTCTTCTACAACACTAACTTTTTCAGTTTTACAATATTTTAAGTTTTTTAATTATTTTGTATCTTTATGGTTAATTTGATTTCGGAATTATAAAATCAATCGTGTTTATTTTTTTACTAAATTAGCTTTCGTGTTATTCTGTGTTTATTTTCATAGTGACGTGGGATTTTCTTAAATTTCAAATATTCATTTGCCATCTTATATACCTTTTTTTTCTTTATTTCCTAACCGATTTTCATTTCTTTTACTTTTTATTTCTTTTTCAGTACATTTTATAAATATTCATTTTAATTTGTTTATAAACTACATGTCCTTTTGTTATCTTTAAATTAATTTTATCTTCTTATTTTCTTACTTTTCTTATATTGGATTTCGCAACGTGATTATTTTTCAACGTTTTCATATACGTTTTACTAAGCATTAGCCTGCTAAAAGTCACAAGTGTACCAGGGGCGAAGCGCAGTCCTATTATTCTAGTTATAAACAATTTGGACTTGATGCAAACAACCCGATCAGAGCCAAGGTCATTTGAACTCGTCTTGTGTGTCGAGCCAAACCAACATGTATTCTAAGCTAGTTATTTTCAAGCTTTTATTTAAATGAGTTTAAATCTTTCATCGAGTCGGTAAGAATAATTTAAAACAAATGAAAACAAAACATAGAACTAGCTAACGAGCCTAAACGTTTAATCACAATTGGCAAATTGGGTAACTACGATGTTGAAAACGTTTGGGCTTTAATGATACGATGCATATTCTTTTGCATATTATACTATCACTCATTTAGTAATGTCGGTGACTATAGCGCTACCAACCAAGGGTAATGTAGTAATTTTGTTTTGGTGATGTCAGGATCATCTGCTTTATTTTTCTTTAGCTTCCACAAAAGTTCTCCTTCACCGTTTGTTCAACGTCATTTAGATGCTCAACAAAGATGAAAACATACACCGGCTACTACCTCCGCCACCGCCTACCAGGTTAAATCTTTGGCTGGAAAGATGAGTAGAAGTTAATGTGTACAAGGTCGTTTGCCAGATGTAGATTGCTGAACCCAAACTACGCAGTCCTTGCTTTGGAGAAAAAAAAAATTAAACCCCAAATAACAAAGATCTAAGGTGTAGATGAAGATCTGAAAACCGATAAGGATGTGGATCTGGTGATGGAAGCTAGGATATGAAGGTGACGATGTGATCCTTTAAGACAAATCCATGATCCTTATTGCGGTGGTGTCTAATGTTAGGTGACACCGTATTGACGTAAGTTTAGTTGAAAAAACAAACTAAATCAATTGTAGTATATACTATATTACGATACTTTATCACACTGCGTATCATGTCGTCGCAACGCACAGACCGGTAAAAAAACTAATATACATGTGTAAACAAAATGCAAATAATGGAAACATGACATAATAGAGCAATAATATTTTATCTAATAATATATTTGTAATCATTCATTCCAATACTAAATCATACAAGGCACCAAGATTTTTCATCATCATCATCAAGCAACAACATAACTTCCGAAACATAATAATAATAAGAATAATAATAATAATAAGATTGTTGGAAAGATATAACTAAAAATCCTTGAGTAACTTGCGGACTTGTTCAAGCGTGACAAAGAGAACCACCGTGAAGGGCCCCTGCCTCGAAATCGTAGGTATGAACCCCTTGTACAGAGCCATCGCCCCCTCCGCCCTAACCGTCTTCACCGCGCAGTCCACCGCCCCCTTGTACGGCGGCGCCACCCCTTCCTCCACCTTCATGTTCATCACACGTGTCTTTATCACGTCCACAGGGTTCGACGCCACCGACGCCACAAACCCCGCCGCGAAGCTCGCCGTCACGTGCGTCCCCAATCCGTCTTCCATCACCCCCTTCTTGATGATCGTCTCCTTAATCTGGTCGTACGACGCCAGCTGCGACGCCGTCACGATCATCGCGCGGTTCACCGTAAGCGATGAGCCTCGCCACAGGCTAGTGATCCCCTCCTGCCTCACCATCGTGGCGATGGCGTCACCCACGCCTTTGTAGTTGCGGCGTTGCGCCACCGGAAGCCTGCCGTCGGCTTGCATTCGCACCATCGCCACGTCGGCGGGGTTTCCGACGGCGGCGCCGATGCCTCCGGCCAGCAATCCGGCGGTGATCTTGCGAGGTAGGGAGAAGGTACCGGTGGTTTCGTCGGTCCACTTGTTACGGAAGATCTCGTAGAGGCCCATTCTGGTGGTGGAGTAGAGAGTCTGGCGGAGGACGGTGGCGGAGATGCCGGAGAACAAGGCGGCGACGCCTTCGGTTCGGTAGATCTTGAGGCCGACGGACACCGGCCCCGCTCTGACCACCGGGGGTGGAGGCATTGCGAGGGTGGTGGTGGCGCCGGTGTAGGCGAAAGCAGGGCGGAGGGTAGGGTTAGGGTTAGGGAGGGGGGCGGATTCGCCCTGGAGTTGCATACGAACTTTGATGAGATCGAGGGGGTGAGTAGAACACCCAGCGACAATGGAGGCGACTCCACCTTCAACAAATCCCTTAACACCCATCTTCTACTGATAGAAAATAAAGAATGAAAGAATGAAGTTAGAAAGAAGATGCAGCAGCGGAGTAAGAAGACCAGTTGGGGTTCAAGTCGCTGGAGACGAGGAGGTGGGAGTGAAGCTGAAAAGCTATGGAGGAAGAGTGAGGAACGAAGGATCTGTGAGACATATAAATCGGGGGTTTGATGGGATGAATTTTGGGGGTGATGGAACTGAGATTTATATAGGGGGAGGGGGGAGGTGGGTGGAAGAAGGTGAATCAATACGCGTTAATTTGTGGAGCCCTAATTTTGGGTGGGACAGGTTGTTTCTAGGGCATTGAAAATTCTTTGTGTTTGACTTGGTTCGGACGCGATATCGAATATTACATTACATTACACACATATACAAAATACGTTTCAATTTTGCCTAATATCCTAGATATTTCCTTCCTATAATAATATGTATAAGAATTTTCCCCTCACCCTTACCTTTATTTACATAAGAGTCTACCTTATGTCACAAAAATGAACTTATAACATACCTAAAACGACATTGACACTTGTTTAATATAGATATATATTAGGTTATAAACTCATATATTATATGTTTGAATAAAGATAATATTTAATAGTTACTAATAAAATTTAAGAATAATTAAATGATATTTTAAAATAAGATATAATTGAAATTACATATACGTAAATATTTCATGTGATAATAAATTTCATTTTAAAAAATATTATTGAGCAATATTTTTTATTGAAATCTTGTTTATTTTTTATTGATATTTTTTGTTTTCAATTTCTATACAAAAAATAAAAAAACGATTTAAAATATTTGGTTTTAAAAAAGGTCAATGTTTTAGAAATTTTCGTAGTTTAGAAAAAAATTAATAAAATATGTGGTTTTTAAATTCATTAAAATTTTGTTTATAAATAGTCTTGATTTTAGAAAATCTAAATGAGAGAGAAAAAAGAGAAATATATATATATATATATATATATATATATATATATATATATATATATATATATATATATATATATATTGTCTATTTTGCCCACGAGTAGCTAACCGTACGGGTGAAAACTTCCAAGGGAGGTCACCCATCCTTGCATTGCTATCAACTGAGCACACTTAACTGTGGAGTTATCCTCTCATCCACAACCAATACGCCCAAAACGCATTGATTATATTAGAGACCAGACATTTCTTATGAATCAGGAATCTCTCTTGTCCATGGGCGATGTGAGATTTATGTAAGATATCACAGATAGAAAATTATGTAAATGTTTAAATGACTATATTATCCTATTGGATAAAAAATTATATGAGAATATCTGGAAAGATGTCATGTGGCATCTCCAAGCATTTTTTTTACTATACAGTATAGATTATTGATATGAAAATGAGATAACTTTTTTTCTTTAAGTTGTGTTACATTTTAAACATGGGATCTAATTAAAAAAACAAGTTGTAACATGACTAAAAAGACACCAACTCATGTTTTACATTTGTAGATACAAACATCTATTTATATTATTAAGACATCATGTTGTCTCTATCTCTCTCTTCATGTATGTACAGAAAGAGATAGAAAATAAAAATAAATTGAATGTACAACAAACCCTTAAATTAATAATTGTGAAATTTGTCATTTATGAACTCACATAAATTAAATATACACCAATTTGTCCAAATAGGGGATGCTATATTCAGTTATTCCATTCTTTACTCATGTAAATCTAAGATACACAATAATGTTATTCCACTATTGTATTGTATTAAAATTTATCATATTAGAAAAACATAATAGTTTTAAAAAATACACAGTAAATAAAAAAACATAATGAATTGCGCTAATGACACAATGACGAGACAAAGGCATAAAAACGTTAAAATTTATCTTTTTATATAACAATATTATACTCGTTTCAAAGATAAAAAACACTCGTTTTTATGGTGTAATTTTTATAAAAAAACAATCATACATAAAAGTTATGAACGATATAATAATGGGGGATTGTTGCAAAAAAGTCATCAAAAATGGTTTTTCCCAAAATACACATCTAACAAACTTTTTACTACAATTTAATCTCAACTATTGATTAAGATAATTAATGTTTGAGATTACCTCTTACACTTTTTAGTTTAAGAAGATTTTTTATTTGAACCTTTCCCATTTTGTATAATCAACAAAAAAACCCCATCACTAACAAAATTTGTTGATTTTTTTAAAGTCTTTCACATTAGCTTTCCTATCTCTATGTTTATTTCAATTAAACAATACTTAGTTATTCTTTTTT
The DNA here is from genome assembly GCA_025215565.1 of Flaveria ramosissima. Classification (NCBI taxonomy): domain Eukaryota; kingdom Viridiplantae; phylum Streptophyta; class Magnoliopsida; order Asterales; family Asteraceae; genus Flaveria; species Flaveria ramosissima. Next base: position 7,404,079 of record CM046031.1, read on the forward strand.
CCTATTTTTATCTTTCTTACATTCGCAACGACTCAAAAAATATAAAATTAATAGATATGAGGGAATGATAGTAATCTTTAATTATGAGGGAATATTATGGTTTTCTCTAAAATTGTAGAGGTTGAAGATGAAGATTAAAAAAACCATGACGTATGAGTAAAATTACATGTTTTTTAATGTTTTCTTATAAATTAAAGATGAGGATAAAGATAAAGAAACTAATATGAATGTTCTTAAACTATCATTTAACTTATCACATTAAAAATGTTCTCATTATTTCACACTAAAAGATAAAAAGATATTCTCTTTAATGTTTTCATGGGAATAAAAATTCAAGAGTTACCTTTAGCCACACTATTATTTAGATAATTGTTAAATAAGGTAAAATGAGGATTCAAAAAGAAACGTGGGTATAAGGCATAAGCAAAACCATTGATTGGAAAATTTTGTTTAGGTTTGTTTGTTTAATTAAACAAATGTTAATATAATCTATTTTTTAATTAAACTAACAAACTTAAACACAAATCTTTGTGATAAATATATGTATGTCTCTACGCACGTATGTTTATGTTTGTTGTAGGTTTGTTAACATAAATAACAAACTTCATGTTTTTAATAAACAAAAAGATATAAAAAAGTGTTTGGTTTCTTACTTGTTTGGTTAGAGACACTGACTGAGCTTCGATACTTTCATAGATGTAAGGGGCGATATTAATTTTTTTAAGAGGTGCGAACTCATTATATATAATTTTATTAAGATAATAGAATGAATAATTACATAGTTGATTCATTCCCTTAAATTCATTTCATCCACCCCTTTTTTTTCATGAAATCCATTTTTTCATAATTAGACACTAACACCATCCACTCACCCACCACAACAACTACCACCGGCCACCAAGATCATTTGTCGCCGGAAACCACCACCTGGCACGGCCACCACCACCGTCGCGGCCAACCGCCGGCCGCCGGAAGCCACTGCCACCGGGAACCACGGCTGCCGGAAGCCATCATCGGCCATCCCCGCCGCCGGAAACCCCGCCACAGGGAACCGCCGCCGCCGGAAAACCACCGCTAGAAACCACCGAAGGCCACAGCCGTTGCCGGAAAACACTGCCGTCGTAAACCACCGCCTGCCACCACGGCCGCCGGAAATCACTATCGGCCACCACCACCACCTGCCATCACCGCCATAACTACTTTTACATTTCATTGTTTCGTTTTTTCATACCTAACAAAGAACATAAAGTATTGATTCGTTTATTCTTAAAAAGTAAACAAACTGGGTAATAAAATATAATGATTTATTTCATTTTTCCATTCATTTCACTTTATTATTTATTTCATTTTTTCGTCCATTCCGTTATAGTATACCAAAAGGACAGTAATAGAAGACCTACTAATGGCAATATATTTTTTCTTTATTTGGAAAATTTAAGTGTTTAAATTCATATTAAACAATCACTCGTTTTCGACAATAATAAAGAAAGATATGTACAAAGGATTACTAGATATTTGAAAAAGAAAAAAAACATATTACATTTTTCAACTCTAAATGAATGTCTATATTCAAAAAGTTTTTCAATCCATTAAAACAATTGATGATTGCTCCAATTAAATAATCGTTATGATTCGCCTTTGAACCCGGTTGTACAAAAAGTCTTACAAACCTACAATATAGCCGTCTGACCAAAGAATCAAGAACATTTGCTACCCTCCCATGAAATAGAAAAGTTATACAAAATAATCATATACGATTTATATAGGACCGGTAGGTGTGATCTCCGCTATACATTGGGTATTAAAAAGTTAAAAGATTTAGTTCCATTATTCATACGTTTGTACCAACCACCTGAAAAAAATTATGTGCGAAACGTTAATAAAAATGTAATAGAAAAAAAAACTATAAAAGAATTAAGACGTTAAAACAAAGAAAAAAATAGCGAATACGTAAATGGTGATTTTACTATAAGTAACAAGCTCTATTGTAAGTAAATTAAAAGAAAATTTAACATAACTCGAAGCATAAGTATGAAACTTTAAAAAATATTAGATGATTAAATGCAAATTTGACATAATTCAAATGCTTAAGTAGAAAATTTTTAAAACTGATTAATTAAAAATTTGACATAACTAAAGGCTTAAATATATAGTTAAAAAAGAATAATAAGTAGGTATCAATTTGAAAAAAAAATTAAAAAAAACACAAAGGGAGAGAAGGTGTTGTGGTTAGTTTCAAAAAAATAGTTAGAGGTTTAATAGTAAAATTAAAAAAAATAAATTAGGTTTTTATTAGTTTGAAGAAAAGAAAATTATTTGTAATAACATTGAGAAAACTTACATATTCACTACTCATAATTTCTTTTACTTGTTATATATAGTGATGTGGCAGTGTTATCGAGTCTCTTTTCCAATCTTTCTTAAACATTGATATATTTGGGTATTATTATTATTACAATTGTTAATATTTAGTTATTATATATTTAAGTGTTTAAGTATAATAATACTTAAACAAAAAAGTATTAAGTTATAAAAATATAAATAACAAAAATATATATTTTACTATTAATTTAACATATTATAAATAAGATAATACTTAATATAAATATATATTAAATAATGTATTAACTGGGAGAAATTTATTAAATATGGGTAAATAGGAACTATTGTATATAGCACTTGTATCTTATATTTAAAAAGTTATAGATGTTTTATATTTTGAATAAATTACAAGTGTGTGCTCATAAAATGTTTTATATAATAGTATAGACACTGCTGCAGTTGCAGCAGCTGCTGCTGCTGCCGCAGCTGCTGCTACTACTACTACTACTACTATTATTATTATTATTATTATTATTATTATTATTATTATTATTATTATTATTATTATTATTATTATTATTATTATTATTATTATTATTATTATTATTATTATTATTATTATTATTATTATTATTATTATAAAAATATTTAGTAATCATATAGTTAAGTACTCAAATAAGATAATACTTATTAATTAAATTAAATATTAACTTATAGTATTATAAATATACAATATATAACGTAATAAATTAAATAATCTTAATAGTATGTATTAATTAGAATAAGTTTATTAAATGACTGGTAAAATAGAAATGATTGCATAAAACACTTATATCTAATACTTAAAAAGTTGTATAAGATGTTTTAATTTTTTTTGTAAAATTACAATTGTGTCCTAAAATTTTGTTTTGTATGATAGTATAGACGAGAGATAAATTGAAAAGAAATAATTTTTAAATAAGGAGTGACGTATCTGTTACGTTTTATAACAAATTATCTTCTTCTTTGTGACATATTTTTTTAAATCGTCTAATTTCAGTAGATGAGTTTTATGTAGTTTCATCCTTAAATATCCTTTTACATTATTATTTTCAAAACCTCAAAGTTTATTATTTTCATAATCGGTTTCTTTTAATTCAATTTGCACTTTAAAAAAAATTTCAAAAATAATTGCTTTCTTATTCACTTAATGTTTCAATTTAGTAGGTATAAAGTTTACGCATTTCATAAATTCCCTATGGATACGATATTACTTACTTGTACTAATATAAGTAATTAATACCTTATAATTAACTTGTTTTTTATTGACCCACGGCAACACGATTAAAATTGTTGTATGTGATTTTGTGCATCAAACAACCAAGGTTGCCTTGGTATTATACTAAAAATGTCAATCAAAATAGTTAAAAAAACTAAAAAATTTTTTACATGGAATGAAACATCTTCAGTGTTTTTTAATTGGTTTTTGAATCCAGACTTGAAACTAAAGAACTGGACTATTTTAACTATTGTTTTCATAGAAACTTTTGTATTTAATGTACATGTTGACCGACTAGCATACATCAAAACAAGCACTAGTTAACACCACCCGTGGGCATACTAACGCTCCACACGTTTGCGTCAGGGCCGGCTTAATGTTTTTGGAGGCCCAAAGCGAAAAAAAATATGAGGCCCTCAAAATAATATTGATATAAACCCTCTTCCTTTATCCGGACTTGGGACCAACAATAATAAACTAATAAGTTTATAATTGGCGGAGTTTGTGGTGGTTACAAATTTTAACATTGATCATTTTAATGATTTATTTAAAACTTCTCTTTTGACCTTTTTATCCCTTTTTGATGCACCACAACCACATTCAAACTTACGGATTCGGTTTGACATTGTTATAAATTGATTAAATTCTAAGAAACCAAGTTACAATTCCTAGTTATAGTATGTAGTGTAAACTAATCTAAAACAAAAACTAATAATCAAATTAGAAACAAAAACTAATAACCAAATCAGAAACTAAACTAAACCAAATCAGAAATAAAGTAATCAGGATATCAGATTGACAGATTCAATCAATGAGATAATGAAATAAACTAATCTAAAACATAAACTAACAACCAAATCAGAAACTAAACAATTAACCAAATAACCAATTCAAATTTCAGAAACAAATCAATAAATCACTTATCAATTGAATAAGAAACAAAAAAACTAAATGAAGGGAGCAAATCCACAACCCTTCTGAGTTCATTGAATCAACCACAGAGGCACAAAATCAAAAATCGACCACAGAAAACTAACCAATTCAGTTCACTGCTTGATTGCTAGAATGCTTGTCGCTTGAATCTTGATTCTTGATGATCTGTCGACTGTCGAGTGTGGGTTCGCAAGCAGTGAATTAGTGATGTAGAGTTTGGTCGTGTGGGTTCGCAAGCAGTGATGTAGAGACAGTAGAGTGTGGGTTCGCAAGCTGCCAAACAGTGATGTAGAGTTGGGTTCGCAAGCAGGGTTGAGGGCCGGCTGATTTGTAGTTGAATTGAAGGGGTCGTCGGTCGACCGTTGAGGCATTGACTGCAGCTTCTACTCGAACTCGAAGAGTCGTGACTCGCACCGCAGCCATTCTTGAAGCTGTCGAAGGTCGCTTGTTGATCTCGAGATTCAAACTGAAAAGTCGGATAACCAGATTGGACTTTGGAGATTGGCCGATTGGAGGCGTGATTGAGGTCTGAGGAATGAGAATGAACTAATGAAGTGTTGAAGATGAACTACAAAGAACAAATTTAGGGCTATGGATCATTGGGCTTGAGACTTGGGTCAAAATTGGAGGCCCTATAGTTTTGTGAGGCCCAAAGCCCTAGCTTGGGCCATTTCTACTATTGGGTCGGCTCTGGTTTGCGCCATTCAGGCTCGTCAAGTTGTCTACCCCGAACCATGCGTAGCTAAGCTGCCTACCTGTGTCAGCTACTAGATGATCCGCTCAAGCGTAGTGCACATAGTCCCACTCCGGACACACTCCAACTATAAAGGTGATCCGCCCAAGCATACACAATGTAGGCCCGTGCAACCATGGCCTGCTAGACACCCGTACCACAACTAATATGCCACCCATTTCTTGCTTTGTAGTTCAAAGATACAAAGCGGCTCTTTAGTGATGCGAGTTTGTGAAGTGCAAGTGTGTTGCGTCGTATTACATATCGTGTGTGTAAATTAAGGGTGCTTCGCTCCCTCCCCACACTTGAGTGTGCGTCCTATGTAAGAAAACAATAAGGAAAGATCCGCCCAACCAAGTGCACACCACTTTTCATGCTGTAGTTCAAAGATACAAAAGCGGCTCTCAAAGAATGCGAGTTCGAAATGCAAGTGTGCTATCAAAGCACAATATTATGCTTATCGCTCACACCACATAGGTGTATGTAATTTTAAGGTTCACGATCTCCCCATACTTGATTGTGTGTCCTACTAAAGGAAACAATAAAAAATAAAGACTCTTATTTATATACCACTCTAGTTTTAGTCCCTTTTATCCTCTTATGTGGGACAATTTTCACTTCTTTCATGTTTTACTTAGTGACTTTTTCACATCTTTACCGGTTTAAACACATAACTTTGTTTACCGATATTTTATTTATTTTAGATCCATTTTGAACTCGGTATGGTTCATTGCAAAGCTCTCACTTGGCACAATGCATCCTGAAAATGAAATAACTTAGATTAAATTTAATTATTTATGTTTAAAATAAGAAAAAACTCATTATCCTAATAATATGAAAAACACATTTTCAATAATACTCCAAAATTTCCAACAAGTAGCATCCATCCAAATGTACGTCGAATAAGCATAGACGAGAGTAGAGATGCACAAAAAAACCGGACCCGGGTTTGGGTACAACCCGGTACAGGGTGTACCCGGTTCGAACCCGGAAAAAACCGGCGGGTAGAAACCGGTTTTGGTTTTTTAGGATTTTCTAGAACCCGACCCTACCCGGACCCGACCCGAACTGGACCCGACCCGGTCGAACCCGGGTACAACCCGGTTATTACCGCTTTTGATTTTTTTTAAAAAACAAGCCGTTTTTAACGGCTATATAGCCGTTTGAGTACTTTTGTGGCCGTTTTTTTGGTGTTTTTTGCCCCTTAAATTAGTATAAATAGGTGTAGGTTGATATAGTTGAGTACCCAAGCATCAAACGCAAAAAACATACGCAAAAAATACTCTCGTTTACTCTCGTTTTACATTTTCACTCTCTCATCTTACACTTTTACTCTCAATATGGCTCACTCTCAATTTTCCGTTGGTCAAGGTTCGTCCAACTCCCCAACCATCGTTCGTGTTCTTGCACACAATCGTAACATGGATGTTTGGTGCAATTGGGATATGGTTGAGTTGAGTGACGGGTCTGTAAAGGCTCGTTGCAAGTTTTGTGGAGCTTTGCTTGCTAAAGATTCTAACACGACTTTAAGCAAACACATTAGCAAGAAGTTTTGTAAGTCGTTGAAAAATAATCCGGATTCGCAACAAACACAATTAGGTGGAGACGGTGGAATCTTTAATTACGACGTTAATAAGGTTCGAGATCAAATGGCGAAGTTCGTGATTCAAGAAGCTTTGCCTTTTAGTCACTTCGACAATCCTCGGTTAACCAACTTAATTTGAGAGACTCTTCAACCTCGTTACACCCACGTAAGTCGTACTACACTTAGACGTTATTGTTTAAAATTATGGAAGCAAGCAAAAATTGATTTAATTATATTATTTGAAAATTTAAATATCGGTGTAAACTTAACTAGTGACGTTTGGTCGGCTCCGCACGGTTTGCCCGAATCGTACATTTGCGTCACCGCTCACTGGGTAGATCCCAGTTCATGGCAAATGATGAAACGTACGATCGCATTTGATCTATTTCCGTATCCACATACCGGAGAATTTTTTTTTACTTTTTCGATAATGTAATAACTACTTTTAATTTACAAAATAAAATTTTTTCAATGGCATTTGATAACGCCTCCAACAACACAACCGCGGTTGAAAAATTAAAATTAAAATATCTTCCGATTGCAAACGGTGATTTTTTTCATACACGTTGTGTTGCACATATTATTAATTTAGTAGTGCAAGATGGTCTATCCGTGCCATTTGTTGATGACTTTATAAAAGTTTTTCGATTTATGTTACACGATGTTTTAAAAAAAGTAGAAAAAGATTTCAAGATTATAAAAAACTTTGTAAGGATACGGAATCTATATTTTTAGGGCCTAATTGGGATGTACCAACTAGGTGGAATTCGACTTGTCACATGTTTGATTGTGCTTTAAAACAAAAAGGCACCTTAAAAGCTTTTCATAGTAGTCTTTCGGATAACGGGGAAGCCGACCTATTTCCGGATGCGGGTTGGAAAAATATTCAACGTTTATCCGAATTTCTTGACGTGTTTAAAAACTCAACTACAAAATTATCGGGAGTTTTGTAACATCTGCAATTTTCCAAGTTAAAACCCAAACCCAAACCCATTTTGAGCTTCCATGATTAATTTATTTAATAAATGGATCAAATACATTAAATATGTAATCAACTTATTGATTGATAAATAATTATTTTCATAAAATTATAAAGTTTATTAATCATGTTACAACAAATAACTAAATGGAAAAAACTTATTAAAACTTATAAAGTTATAAAATGAATTTTAATAAACTTATAAAGTTTTGTTAGTAATTATAAATTTTAAATACTGAAAATAAATAATCAAATTATAATGTTTACAAGTTTTATAAAAGTTATAAAGATTAACAAATAAATAATTTGATTGATTATTCAAATTGGTTTTATAAAGTCTATAAATATTTTATATAAAAATTGTAATAATTAGAGTCTTCAAGAATATAAATTTTAAATTATAATTATTCTTTTATTTATTAAATTATTTAATTTTATATTTATTTCAAATTCCAATCATAACCCCCTTTTAAAAGACTTATAAATCACCATTAACACCATTCAAAACCTCCTCCTAACCTCAAGTATAAAAGCAAGGCTTAGGCCTCACTTTTCATTTGCTCATTCTCTAAAAACCTCACTCTCCTATCTTTCTTTCATCTATTGGTTATGATCAATTTGAAAAATTTTATTTTACAAGAGATTTCAAGAATTCTTAATACTAAGGTAATCTTTTATTGCTTTTATATTATACATTTTAATCATCCTAACATCCAATTGTTCTCATGACTTTATGTTATTACTATTGTTCTTTCTTCTACCAAATCTCTTTTTATTTTAATCATTATCATTTGATCATTAAAATTTTAATAATCACTAACCTTATAAAAATCACTAACATTCCTAAATCAAGCTAAAAACACACTAACATAAAGAAAGAATCCCGTTTGCATATGGACGGCTATGCCGCCGCATTCGGTTATTCCACAAGATTATTGTTCTAAATGATGGCTATACCAAAGTCTTAGAATATTTTTATAACTCAAATGAAGACTAATATACCATATATTGACATAATAAATTGTTCTAACCCGTTTCATGTATTAACAATTTTAAAAGTGCACATAAGTGCCTTACTACAATTCTGGCAGAATATAATCTTACTTCAATCGACCATAACTTGATCATAACAAACTAAATTTGAGCAAAAACAGACTCCAATGTTAAGTTAATTGAATTACCATTTCAAAGACAGTTTATACGTCTTCAAACTCAATCGGACGACTCAACAATAGCCTTCACAAGATAAGTGCGCATTTCAGCACCTTCTGTCTTGTGTTGCTTGTTTGACCTATTTACGGATCTTTTCATAAAAATATTTCTGAATGAAAGTTGTTCGGGAGACTTTGAACTAGTCAAATATAAATTTTTATAATTTTATGAAACCGTTTGCTATTTTAAAAACCTGTTCAAACACGTACCAAACATTCTGTCCAGAATCTAAAATTGGTACAATAATCGTTTAACAATCTACCTTTCGCTTATTGGCATTCCTAAGCGTCATAACTTCTTGTAATGTATTCCAAACTCAAGTTATTGTTTCTTTTTATCATTTAGGACATCACCTTTGACTCTTGAACATCCAAGCTTTCTTATGTACTCTACAACCATCACTATTATTGTGAGTTTTCATTGTGAGTTCTCCATGCCCCTTTTTACTTTATTTCACACCTTTTGGGGTGAAACATGTTAACCTTATAAACTTACACTTGTAAACATCTTGATACTTGTAAATGCACATGCAATTCATCTTTACCTTTTTGTCATGGTTATTTGTGTTATTGTAAGTCTTATATGAGATACATATTTTGTTTACAATCATTAACTATTGCTCGTCTGGCGACGTCTTAGATC